>CM022666.1:5816057-5907317 GCA_012295275.1 Chrysomallon squamiferum
TTAAAACATACATATATGTAATACTCACATATATGTAATATACACAGATACATACAGGGATACACAAAATATAGATCTATTCACAAACATGCATGCACACACACATGTATGAAATACAAATGCTTCGTCATTTATCACTAATGTAGACAAACTGCAATTTACCTAAATCCAGAAATATTACTTCCATACGACTCAGCACATTAACAAGCTCAATTTAAATACTAAAACGTGAAGTTGTAACAAGACTGGCTTTCAATTAGAGAAAAATGAGAAAAAATAAATTTAGTACATATCACTTAAACATATAATCTATTTTTAATTACTTCACTACAGAACTTCATTTTTTTTCTTTTTTTTTTTTTTTTTTTTTTCCAAATGGTTTACATTTTTTTTTTTTTTTCAAATGACTCTTTGGAATGGGAAATTACCCTTTTCCTGGTAACTGAAACATCCATTATCAACTCTCCTGCATCATCAAAATGATTTACTGTAATTTGTATATGACAGTGAAATGACCCCATCCCCAAAATAATGACAACAACTATTAAATATTTCATGTATTTGTTTAGTTTTGCTTTTTTTAACATATAATCAAATACAATTATTAACGATTTCGTTTCATTGCTTGGTAAATGTATGCGCAACCTTTCTGACACTTCTGAATGTAATGGCGATAGTATCAATTAAATGATTATAATAATGATGATGATGATAATGATGGTGATGATGATAATGATGATGGTTGATTATAATGATAATAATGGTAATGATAATGGTGATGTTAGAAAGAATGATACATAATGATTCTTTTGGTATGGATTCTAGTATAGTTATCATTAATGACTATTTCTACATTTCTACAGTTTCTAGTAAAATTATCATTAATAAAGACTGTTTGTTTACTGTATGTTTCTAGTATAATAAAGATACAAAGAGAAGAAACCTGATATTAGTTACTCCTACCAAAGAATAGCAAGAAATCTTTTACACACACAAATTTCAAGTTACGAAAGCATTCCACAGCGCATGATACAAAATTTGGAGCTCTGGTCGGATTGGAAAATGTACCTAAATCAAGGCTTGATCTAGGAATCTTATCATACCTCATGACAGAATTTTCATGACTAATCTACTGTAATTTTTACTGGACTGGATTAAGTAATAAAACTAAGATGGTGTAATTAAGAAGAAAACAGGAGTAAAACATATGATACAACAACAGAACCAAACAATCACAGATAGTTCAGCTTGGACAGAGGCCCTAAGAATGAATGCAAAGCCAAAAGGAAATGAAGCAGATACACAAGAATGGAGAACACAGAGAGTTATGGAAACGATGGAGCCAGCAGGAATAATAAAAAAACAAAAAACAATTAGCAGATGGTTTGAAGTGGTTACTTGGAAGTTGAAGAGGATTTGAATTTTGATTGCTAGGAAATGAAGAGCAAGAAGTCGTTGTTGCAGTTGTTGTTGTTTTCTGAGGATTGTTAATATTGTGAAGTGGGATGAAAGAATTGTAAATGAGAGTAACCCTCAGGAAAATCTTCTGTCAGAACAGATGTTACATGGTTTTTTTTGGAAATGTTTTAAACAAAAACAAAAAACAATTTTGAAGAAATAATACAAAAAAAAATTTCTTTAAACAAATGGCAATGTTTTAGAAAATGTTTCAAAACAAATTAAATTAAAAATAGATATTATAATGTAAATATTCCAAACATTAAAATCTTTTGCATATTTATTTATTATTGTTGTGTTGTTGTTGTTGTTATTATCAACAGTTAATATTAACAAAAATTCTCTAATGGGAATACTACAAGAAAACAAAAAAAACAACTATTCAAAAAAACAAAAACAAAATCTAATTAATCAACAGCAAGACATTTTTTATCACATCAATTCCCTAGACAGGAAAACACATACCATTATGTTTGACATAACATCACAGAACAAGGGTTGGAATGGAAAATATCCAACTGATGCAACATTTAGGATTGACCCAGCAACCTAACAAGCGTATAGTGGGCTTTCTATTGAGCTATAATCTATCCTGTCCATAAAACTATTTGTGACATTGAAGACTTAAGTTCATAGGCACTAAAACTAGTGGAAAGCTTTTGGCTACATGCCAAAAATAAAAGGAAGCACTTAGTTTTTGTTTAGTGGTGGCTATAGACTCTTTTTTTTTTTTCTCTCTCTCTCTCTCTTTTTTCTCTTTTTTAAATGAAGATGTTACTGTCATAGAATGATTAAGCATCATTTTGAGGAAGAGGGGAAAAGAGATGATTTAAATAAAATTATTTAGAGAGTATGAAAGAAAGAAAAAGAAGAAAAACCAAAAAATGAAAAAGAGAGAGAAATAAAACTTAAGAAATGTTGGCATCCATGCTGATATTATGAGAAAATAATAAGAATTTAACTCATAAAGATAGACAGAAGTAAGAAAAAATGAAAAATGAAAATTATAAAAATAAAAACCTACAATTTGCAAGGAAGAAAAAGAAAAAAAAAAAAAAGCCTTATCTTAACACTTACAGAAATAAAATAAATGACAAAAGTAGTAAAGAAAGAATGAATGAATGCAATAAAGAAAAATGATAATAATAATAAAATGTAATAATAATAATGATGATGATTAGGAGGATAATGATAATGATGATAATAATAAATTAACACAAAAACATAGTAAACAAAAAAGACCAAAAAGAAGAAAACAAAATTAAAGAAATATACCTGCAATACTTAGAGAAAAATAAAACTAACATCAAAGCATTGTAAAAGAAGAGAAACAATGAGAAATGAAAGAAAAAAGGAGAAAAAAGATGGTATTAAAATGAAAGAAAGAAAAAAAAAAAAAGACTATCACTGGTCTCTGTCAATGTCTGATGTGTAAAAAAAAAAATTAAAAAATAAAAAAAAAATAAAACTGAAGATAAAAATGTTAAGAGAAAAACATGGGAAGGTCAAGTGGCTGACAGATGAAAGGCATGAAGTGTATCGTACAGGTTTGTTAATGTAGTGTTTACACAGTTACCCACCTACACACAGGCATACAGCAGTTATTAACTATACAGAGAGAGTACAGGTTTGTTAATGTAGTGTTTACACAGTTACCCACCTACACACAGGGCATACAGTAGTTATTAACTACACACACAGAGAGAGAGAGAGAGAGAGAGAGAGAGAGAGAGAGAGAGAGAGAGAGAGAGAGAGAGAGAGAGAGAGAGAGAGAGAGAGAGAGGGGAGAAATAGAGATTCAAAGAGAGGTAAAAAGATTTTAAAAAAGAGATAGAGAGATGGAGGGGAGGGTGAGAAAGATGGAGACAGAGAGAGAAACAGAGACAAAAAAAAACATAAAAGAGAGAAAGGGAGAGAGACAGACCAAGAAAGATAGAGACAGATACAGAGAGACAGAGCAAGACAGAGAGATACTGATATAGAGAGATAGAGAGTGCAAATACAAGACTTAAGTTTAAGGAATGAAATGAATGAACTGAAATAAATTTGAGCACACACAAATACTTTGAAAGAGAAAAAGAAACAGTGAGAAAGACTGTGAGAAAGATAAAACACACACACACACACACACACATGTACACACGTACACACACAAATGCACATGCACTCAGTTAGACAGAAATCATGTAACTAATAAATTAATAAATGCTTTACATCAATATTACCCATTGTTTTACCAATACACTCCTACCAAAAACAAAGACAGCTTCATTATAAAACATGCAGTAGATGCATAAGCCAAAAAAACAACAAAAAAACCTCTGAATGAATAAAACTCGAAAACAAACATGACCAACACAACAATGTGTTTCGTGAAAATGTTGTTAAGTCCATCGCCCCTAGCAACATGGGGGAGGATAAAGCAAATAACTCACAAGTTAAGTTTGTCTTGTTGAAGTGAGCATGCCTGGAATGGTAAAACTTCAATACATTGTTTGACATGAAGATTTGAAAAAGTATTTTTTGTTACATTCTCTCTCTCTCTTTGACAAGCTCTGGGAAAAATGCTCTGTGCTATGAATGATGATGATGAAATTTGTTTTGCTCATGCAAGGAGACAGATACTTAGGTTTAAAAACAAAACAAAAAATAGTAATAATAGTAACAATGACAACAACAACAACAACAACAACACTCATAATAATTGTCTTCGTGGTAGTAATATATCTTGAACATATTTTGAACATACTTTTGTCTATGTAAGTATGTGTATGAAATTACAGTAGCAATATTTTTTCTTATGAATAACACTTTTTTTTAAGTGTTAGTTCTTCTGATGTCAGTGCCTGTCTTAGGCTTAATGTATTTAATTTTGTATGCTTGCAAAATGAATGAAAAAAAATGGATGTTACTGTGTGTGTTTCAGTCCGTGTGTCTGTATTTGTGAATGTTTGTGTGTGTATGTGTGTGTGTGCGTGTGCATGCACATGTGTGTATCTATGAATGTTATAGTGTGTTTGTGTGTTTCTTTGTATCAGAAAATAGGTTGGGGTTTGGGTTTTTTTTTTTGGTTTGTATGTGTGGGTAGTGTGGGTGTTTGTGTGTTTGTGTGTGTCCCTACATCCAAGAATATGTTGGGTTTTGGGGGTTTGTACATGTGGGTAGTGTGTGTGTTTGTGGTTCTGTGTATCTCTCTAAATACACGTACAGATGTATTTGTGTGTGTGTTGATGTGTCCATTCATCCATGCATATTTTCTGTAGTACTCAAGGCTGTCCGGTACTTTCTTAAAATATCTCATCCACATTCATTTTCTCTTTCATCACCTCCTTTCTCCAAACAACAGAACTCATGTTAACTACAGAATGTCAGACAACAGAACTCATGTTAACAACAGAATGATTTTAAACTTACTTTTGATGAAACCTGGGCACTGTTTTCCTGAAGATTCATGATGGCATCAGAAATCTTCACATCAATGGGATCAACAACACTTTCAATGTTGAAGGGACCTTCCAAACGATTTGCCAGCATCTTCAAGGCATCTGTAATTTAAAAAAAAGATGAGCATGTTACTAAGTTAGTAAATATAAAACTGAACGAAAAAGTAAATATGTGAATGAACATGTAATTCCAATAAATAACAGAATAAATAAATAAATAAATAAATAAATAAATAAATAAATAGATAAAAGATAAATAAATAAATAAATAAAATAAAAAAATTAATTAATTAATTAATTGTAAAAAAGGAAGAAATGAAATAAAATAAAAATATATAATATTTTAAAAACAACTTAAAATTTGTTTATATCATTGTCAGCTTTTATGTTTTTTGTTTCATACACATACTCAAATAGGCAGTGTTAATTTTCTATGAAACAAAAACTGTAACTAAAACAAGAAACTAAATTAAAATTGAAATAGTTTTTTAGAACACCATTAACAAAATATAATTAAAATAAAAAAATTAAATAAATTTGCAAAAAAAATAATCAAAATAAATAAGATAGAAGTAAATAAATCAATTTTCAAAAATAAAATAAAACTAAATATAATAAATTTAAAAAGTAAAATAAAATAGATAAATAAATAAAATAAAATAAAGATAAAGATAAAATAAAATAAAATAATATAAAATAAAATAAATTCAAATAAATTCAAAAGATACTCAAAAGAAAGATAAAAATAAAATGTCAAAAAATCAATTCAAAATTTGAGCATTCTAAATTGCGTAACAAAACCATCTTTTGAATAAATTAAGCTTAATTTATTCATGTTTTCCACACAATTTCAAGGAATAGGATTATTTATTTTCTGCTTATTTCTGCTAGTTTTCCTGTGAGTAATCGCAATGAGTTGAGTGCAAAAGGTGATGATTAAAGCAAGTTAGATAAATGGGTTCAGTCAGTTCACGATAAGGTGAGTCATATACATGAATGATTTCACTGGTGAAAAAAATATATACGATAGGAAAAAATGATGATAATAATAATAATAATAATAATAATAATAATAATAAAAATAATAAAAATTAAAGATATTCTGCTCTTTTGTTAGGTCTGCAAAAATTATTTTTTAAATTATAAATATACTGAGAAGAAGTTACAAATTAATATTTATTTCTCTCTCTCTCTCTCTCTCTCTCTCTCTCTCTCTCTCTCTCTCTCTCTCTCTCTCTCAATTGAAATAAATAAAAACAGAGAAACATCAGGTGTAAAATTTAAATAAATAAATAAATAAATATTATAAAGATATATTAACTGTAGTTGAGATAAGTATTAAACCAAAAAAATCTTAAATTAATAATTTTAATTATGTACACACACACACACACACACACACACACACACACACACACACACACACATCCTCAAAACTATCATTTCTAAAATGAAATTTTTATATATAGACAGACATCCTTATCAAATATATTAATTTACCTCTAACACATGCACATTTTATCTATCTACATATCAAATTAAAATAATAAACAGCTACGGCAACCTCTGTCTAAATATTTATTTAAAAATGTATCTCAGAAATTCACTTTTTACTTACATCAGATTGGAGAACATTAATGTATGTTAATGCTGCAGTTAATTTTGTGCTTTTAAATTCAAATCTTTTTTCTTTCTTTTTCTTCTTTCAATATGTTCTTTTTTTTGTTTTTTGTAGTTTTTTGTGATTTTTTTTTTTTATGAATTTAATTTATGATTTAAATTTTTTCTTTATTTAAAAACTTGATTTAGTATTTCTATCTTTTACAAAATGCATTTATCAATACATTTTTTTCTTTTAATTTATTAGACATTTTAACATTTAATAATTTTTTTCTCCCTCTAATTTATAAAGATTTTTTTTTTATTTAAAATTTATTTCATCATTTTAAAATTTATTTCTGTAATTTAAAAGATTATTTATTAATTTTCATTGTTTAAACTTTTATTATCACCATTTTATTTATTACTTTAAAAAAAAAAAATAAAAAATAATTTTAACATTTAAGAAATATTCATCGTTTCCAATTTTTAATTTTTTTTTTTATTTCATTTCATAAATTATCAAATTTTATGGCTTTCTTTTTTTTTTTTTTCATTATTTATTTCATCACATAAATTATCAAATTTTATTTAATATTATTTTTTTCCTTATTATAATATTATGACATATTTGAAATTATATTGACCTGTGGGCCATTCCCCAGTCAAATAAAATTGATTTTTCTCAAGTGGTTTTTATTCCTACAGATCATAACAGCTCCTATCAAGTTAGATAAATATTTTCACAGCTGACAAGGACTCTTCAGAGTGTCCAGTTTGAAATGTTCTGAGTAAATAAATAGCATTCAAGTAGGTCCATTGGAATACTGAGCTTCCTGCCTTTTAATTAAAAAAAATAATAATTTAGAGGCAAATAGATCTTTATTTCCTCTCTCTCTCTCTCTCTCTCTCTCTCTCTCTCTCTCTCTCTCTCTCTCTCTCTCTCTCTCTCTCTCTCTCTCTCTCTCTCTCTCAAGCACACTTTTTTAAAATTACAACTAGTAATTTTAGAAAAAAAATCTCTTTCTCTACAGTCAAAACAGCACATACCAATTAATTTTTAAAACTGGAAACTAACCCCATTACAAACTAGTCTTCTAATAACTTGGTCTCATTTTCTATACAAAAAAAAAAAAAAACAATTTTTTTTTTTGAAATTTCATTTCAATCTCTCCAACTATAAGCTATGACCCAAATTATCAAATAATTTACAGGCCCCACAGAGCTATGCAAGATCATGAAAATATCTGAAATATTTCGCTGTGACATATACAGTGTATGTCACAGTTGACGGCTGTGAAGAGATAACCGGTGTGTTATTCAATAGGAGAGGTCTGTGGTGACAAAGGTCACAATCAGTTGACTGGCTGGTGACCATCCTGTGTGTCCCCTGTGTCTGCGAGAACAAGACATTCCACATAGCAGAGATAATATAGATAAAATGTGAGAGAGAGCAGAGGAGAGAGGGGGGAGGGAGTGAGAGAGGGAGAGAGAGAGAGAGAGAGAGAGAGAGAGAGAGAGAGAGGGAGAGAGAGAGAGAGAGAGAGAGAGAGAGGAGAGAGAGAGAAAGAGGGAGGGAGATGGGGAAAGAGAATGAGAAAGAGGGGAAGAGAGAGAGGAAGAGAGAGAGAGAGAGAGAGAGACAGAAAGAGAATGAGAGAGACAGAGAAAAAGACAGAAAGAGACAGAGAGACAAAGAGAAAAAGAGAATGAGAGAGATGGAGACAGATGGGGAGAGAGAGAGAGAGAGAGAGAGAGAGAGAGAGAGAGAGAGAGAGAGAGAGAGAGAGAGAGAGAGAGAGAGAGAGAGAGAGAGAGAGAGAGAGAGAGAGAGAGAGAGAGAGAGAGAGAGAGAATTACATGTGGGAAAAACCAGCAAATAAGCTTTCTTTTATTTAAGAATACATATTAAACAAGTCTGACATGAAGCACTGAGAGAGAAAATGCTTTGCCATTAGCCTAAGAAGTACTTTTCAATACACATACCACAGCCTTTTAAGTATTTCCAGTCAGGGACAGTAATGAGACAGACAGAAAATCAGATACTACCAGAAGTCGATCCAAGCTAACCAGAAGCCTGATTAAGCAACAGATTCCAGTATGAATTTAAAAAAAAAAAAAAAAAAAAAAAAAAAAAAAAAAAAGATAATAAAAACAAATCTGAAGGATATGAGGGCAAATTGAGGTTTACAGGCAGAAATAAACCGATAGAGGATGATAAAGATTATGCCGGGGAAAAAAAGAAAAAGAGAGTGCACGGGCTAAAATTAAACTTCAGTTTTATGACATTAAATAAACTGAAGCAGATAAAGGAATCGTTTGCCCACTGTTATCAGTCAGTGTTGTAAAGTTTTTGACAGATATGTTTATACTCGTATGTCAGGATCACGCATACTGTTGTAAAAAAAACAGAAATTACTGCATTTCTTGACTTTCTTCAGATACAAATAGCCACAGTGGTGCAGTTTCGGTGGTTAAGGGAAAGGATTTATGACATGCAGGTTCAGAGATTGTCCCTCGGCATGTCAGTTGTATGTTCAGTATGTTTCATGAATTTTTATTTTTTATTATTTATTTTTTTTTCAAATAAATAAGTTTTTAACACACTGATATTGTTTTTTTTTAATTGTGTTTCCAGGATAAGAGTAATTGAATCTTTTGTGGATTAAATAAAATTATTTATCATAATCATATTCAAGTTTGTTTTTTTGGTTGTATTTTTTTTGAAGGTATGTATATTATTATTATTTTTACTTTCATTATTATTATTATTATTATTATTATTATTATTATTATTATTATTATTACTGCATAAAGTAACTAAAAACTTTTCTAATATACCACCATGATAATAACTGTAACATGCAAATAAAACTATACAAATTATCTTTTTAATCTAAAACACCCAAATAAAAATATTTCTAATACAACACCATTATATCAAACAAACAAACAAACAAACAAACAAACATATAAAATACCTAGAACACAAACAAACAAAATTAAAAAAAAAAAAAAAAAACATTTCTATCACTATACAACAGTTAAAAAAAAATCCCATGGATTATTCAGCTACAGAATGGATGAAAACGAATCAATTTTTCAAGACAGAAATTTCACTGAGCACTTTAGGCTTAATAATAATGAACACAATTTAAAGCAAAGTCCATTTGTTTGTGTCTTTATTGATCTTCCACGGTGTCAACGTCTTGTCAAATTTTTTGTCTTGGCATCGTCAGCTACACAGCCCGTGAGTCATCCTTGCTTTGTGATCACTGAAACGTGGAGCATTTTCGCCAGAATTATCTGTGATCATTTTAAAACATTTTTCGCAAGTTTATGGTTTTGGAATTTTTCAAATTTTTCAATCACTTTTGTGCTGTTTTATGTTGTTTACTGTTACACTGTTCATTTTCCGAGAATTATTATAATTTTTTTTTTTTTTTTTTTTTTTTTTTCCTTTTTAGGTTTATTATTATACAGTTTAATTTTCTAAGAATTTTTATAATTTTTTTTTTAAAACATTTTCCAGAAGCTTATGTTTTTGGATTTTCAAATTTTTTTTCAATCACTTTTTGTTGTTTTTGTTGTTTATTGTACATTGTTCATTTTCTGAAAAATATTATAATTATTTTTCTATCACTTTATTTTGTAATTATTTTTAAAGCAGTTCATGAACTTTCTGTTGTTTTTTCTATTAATTATATATTGTTTTCAATTATTTTTTTTTTTTTATTTTTTATTATTAATTTTTGTTTTTATAATTAACATACTTTGTTTTAGTTTTAATGCATTGCCAATATTTTTATTATATTATTAAGTTATAAAATATTTTTTCATTTCAGATTCAATTCCATATTCTTTCCAGCCAAAGCATTAGAAACCTCCAAACTTCCTTTCATTGTTTCCTCAATTATTTTAATTTTGTAAAAGAATCTTTTATTTATTTATTTTTTGTTTTTTTCCAAATTAATATAAAAATTCAAATGCTATTAAATACACTATCAATATTATCTTCTGTCCAAAACCCTACTCTATTCTATTTCTGTATTAAAAGTTCAGATCTTTTTTGTTTTATTTATAAAGTGCAATAAAACTCAATTTTATTTTGATTTTATTCTTGTTCCACCCAAAAACACACCTTCACTTTTATCCTCTGTCATTCATTGGAAATGCCTATCTCCATAAACCTTTCTTCTTTTTCTGTCTTCTTTTAGTTGCTATAAATATTTTAAACAAATTATTCTGAATTCAGTCAATGATAATTTCTGTACCAGAAGAAAGAAAGAAAAAAAAAAAAAAAGAAACTGAAAGAGAAAGAAAGAAGAAAAAAAAAGAACATCATGTACTCCATTATTTAATTTAAAAAATGTATATGTACATTTTTTAACATTCATACAATATTTCTAAAGAAAATATTTTCAAGATAAATATAATTTAAATTTTCCATTTTTCTGTACACTCCTCATTCCAAACTTCATAATAAAAAATTCATAAATTTTAAATATTAAAAAGTAGAAATTGCTTGTTAATATTTGTTGAAATGTTTTGCAAAAATAGTTATTTTATTTATGTACAAATTAATTCACCCATACACTAACATAACTACACACACAAACACATACACACACACACACACACACACACACACACACACATTGAGGCACACACACACACACACACACAAACACATACTCAAGTACACCCACATAAACTCACATCTTTAATAAATAATAAATAAATAATAACTAAATAAAATTAAAATGCATATAAAAATTCTATAGAAACTACTTTGAAATGATCAAAAAGACATCCACAATATAGAACCTAATTTCCATAAACAAAATTTCAAAAAGAAAAAAAAAAAAAACGTTAAAAAAAAAAATCATTTTGAAATTAACAAAAAAGCAAACCCAGTTCCACATGGAGTATTTTGAAATTAACAAAAGCAAACCCAGTCTTCTTTCCATCCACCCTAAACCACACTTTCCACAAAACAGATCTTTTTATTCTTTTTTTTAGAAATTATCCAAAAAAAACCCACCCAACACCATCAACCCCCATTTCCCTTCCACTCTCTATCTAATCCAATTTTCCATAAACACTTCCTTTTTTTTTTTTTTTTTTTTTTTTTTTTTTATTTTATTAATAACATTATTTCGTATTAAAAATTCAAACCCTGTGTGTTGTGAATTTAATTTCAATTTCATTTGGAGTCGCCTCAATACAACTCTGCAACATAATGACATAAGTCCATTCACTGGGCTGCCAACTTGGGCTTAATGCGACACCCATTTCTTATTCAGGGTATTCATCCCTTGCAAACACGTTGTCGTCGCCGATGTGATAAATTAGTCTTAGGTCAACACAAAGGTGACCTGCCGAGCCCAAATAAAAGGCGAGTGGAGTCAGGGGACTGTGAAACAAGCCCCAGTCACAAAGCCACTGCGATATTATCCTTCTTTCATTCACTACCCCCTGGTTGTTACTGGGGTGGAGGAATGCAGAGAGAACGAAGGTAAAGGGTGTTTTTTCTCACAGCGGTGCGGTAATAAGTGCAAAATGGAGTATTGCGTGAAGCTCGTATGTCTACATACAGACTCATTTGTATATCTGTAATTTATATATATATATCTACATACAGATTCATTTGTATATGTGTATCTGTGTATATATATATATATATATATATAAAACACATACATCATGTACCCATATACACATGTATGCACAGATATGCACACACATTCATGTAAACAAATTAAATAAGTTAAATATATCATATATGTAATGTATGACTTAAAAACATGTATACCAACTATTTACATATTTAAACAAAAAAATATAAAATCAATAATTATATACTATCTCTCTCCACTATTTTCCCTTGCACCCCCCTATACATTGATAATTATATTCTCTCTCTCTCTTCTTATTTCACACACACACTCAAACACTCACCTAGCCATGTCATATTCATGTACATTTACTTGAACCAACATATATATTTAAAAACTTGAAAGATGAATTATGAAAACATTCCATCTTAATAGAAAAAAAAAAGGTCTGTTTTTTATTTTTCTTCTTCATATTTTGAATATACAGCTTTCCAAAAGGTGTTAAAAAATTAGCCAAATCAAAGTAGGGTTGCACTAACACTGAACTCAAAAAAATATTTTTCTCAACTGGAAAAGATCCACAGATAAGCAACCATCTGCTTGAAAAACATCATCATCTTCATCATCTTCATTGTTGTTGTCATTGTGGTATCACATGACACCAGCCTGGTACTACATAACATGCAACATGCACTTTAGATTCCTAGAGTGTTAAGTGGATGGAGAGAAGAAGTGCAGAGGTTTTAATAAATAAATAAATAAATAAATAAATATTAAATAAATATTAAATAAATAAATAAATAAATAATTACAATAAATAAATAAATAAATAAATAACAAAATAAATATCAAAATAAATAAATTGATAAATAAATAACAAGAATTTGAGTTCTGTTATTACGTAGCCTATGTACATCATTTGTAATTGAAAGATATTTTTTCACACACATAGTAAATAATGATAATGCTCTATCAGTCTGTGATGGTTCCATTTCTAATTAAGAATCTTATCTCTCTCTCTCTCTCTCTCTCTCTCTCTCTCTCTCTCTCTCTCTCTCTCTCTCTCTCTCTCAATCTAAAAATCTTATCACTCATTTCTTTAATTCTTTTTAAAATATTTCTAGAATGAAACACACACACACACACACACACACACACACACACACACACACACACACACAGAACAAGAGAGAGAGAGAAAGAGAGAGTAAGAAATAGACAGAAAGATCTAATGTAATATTTATAATTTTAAACTAATTAAAATCCCAATATTATGATAATTTTAAAATTTGATATTTTATACATATACACATATATATATAGGTATATATATATCAAACAAATAAATAAATCAATCAATCATACTAAATGCCAGAAATAAGGGAAGCTGTTCTGATTATAAAGATGTTGCTTTTTCTTTCTTCTTCATCTTCTTTTTTTTTTTTTTTTGCTCTTTTTTCCTGTTTTGCTTTTTTTTTTTCAGCTCATAAACCCAAGGAGATTTGATACAGTATGACAAGTCTGCAACTTTTTACAAACAGATGGCTTTTATCTCTCAGTTACAAAGCTTAACCAATAAACATTAACCAGTTCTTAAATATTTAACAAAAAAACAAAGAAAAAAAAAAAAAAAAAAAAAAAAAAAAAAAAAAAAGAAGAAGAAAGAAAATCCAAACAGAAAACATTTGAAAAATAAATCAGTATGTGTTTAAAAATACATAAGTGTTTTACATAGTGTTTTTACAGTATGTATGTATTAGATAATACTTAGAATATTTCAATGTATTCTATCACTTCTACAAAGTATGAAGGTATTATATCACTTCTACAATGTATAAAAGTGTTACATCACTTTTACAAAGTATAAAAGTATTATAGCATTTCTACAAAATATGAAGGTATTATATCACTTAAGCACAGTATAATAGTGATATATCACTTCTACAATGTATAAAAGTGTTATATCGCTTTTACAAAGTATAAAAGTATTATATCACTCTACAAAGTATGAATTTATTGCATTATTCAACAGAGTAATAATGTTTTATATCATTTCTGCAGTAGCATGACATATTTATTATATACTACAATGTATGAATATGTTACATTACTTGTACAAACTATGAAAGTATTGCATAAATGCATTAAATCACTTCTACAAAGTATAATTACATGAAAATTTTTACACTGTTATGTTAAAAAATGTTTCAAGTTTTCAAAGTACCTCTTTCATCACATAACAGTGATAATCTTAATTTAACCAAAAAGTAACAAAAATCCTAATACACTACACCACATTTTTTTTTTTTTTTTTAAAAGAAAGAAAGAAAGAAAGAAAAAAAAAAAAAGAAAAGAAAACCACATGGAGGTGATAAATATTCTGAAATTTATGTTCCCGTTTAGCTGACCGATAAACCATAATCATTAACCACGCATTAGGGTAACATTTTTATCACTGCGCCAAAAAAAAAAAAAAAAAAGTGAAAATATTTACAAAAAATTATGTCTTGTTTAGAAAACCATTGTGTATTTAGCTTGACAGTTATTGCACCATTTGGTATTTGGTGCATTTGGCGTGAAGGAAAATATCCCATTGCCAAGAACAACGCAACAGAGAAGAAGCCTCACAGACCAGCAGGTTTTGGTTAGACTGGGTCTTGAGTTTACACTGCTGTACAGGAAAACTGGCTGGTAAAGAAATCAAATACTCCTCTACCGATGGTGATATATTTGATTGCAATTTGTTTTACACCCTGTAGAAACATTTTCGGAGAGAAACTTTTCGGTGTGTAACTATGATTGTGATAAAGCAATTAAAACAAAAAAAAAAAAAAAAAAAAAAAAGAGAGAGAGAAAAAAAAATGGAAAATAGAAAAAGAAAAGGATTTGTTTGTGGATATGTAATTATGTGTGCGAGTGAGTGTAACTTGTATGGTTGGGTATATGCTATCATGTTTTTGTACACACACACATATACAAATACATACAGTATTGTATATACATACATACATACACATGTACAAACATGCATGAATGGACACGCACACACGCATGCATGCATGTATACATACACTAACAAACTACCATTGAAGAACATATGGAAAAGCATTTTACTTCTTTTTTTTTTGTTACAAAGATAAAGAAAAAAAGAAAAGAAACTACAACAAAAAGACAGAAATACTGTAATTAAACATTATTCTTCTTCATTATCTTTATCATAACATATTTATTTTCAAATTTTAAAAGAAAAACAATAAATTCAGCTGAGAAAAAAATTCACACAAAAGGTGCAATTTTCTACTGAGCAAAGTGAAAATCTGCAGAACAAATCAGTGTTTGTCAATGTCTAGGCAAATAATTGTTTCTACACATTGATTGTTTTCCTTTTCATTTCTGAAGAAATTGTTGTTTTCCAAATTCCTACAGCATTCTGTTGAGTAAAGTCTCTCACTCTGTCTGCTTTGCTTTCTGTCTGTCCCTCTCTCTCACTCTTTTTCTCCCTTTTTCTCTCACTCTCTTTCTCCTCTTTCTCTCAGTCTCTTTCTTTCTCTCGCTCTTTCTTTCTTTTTCTCCCTTTTTCTTTCTTTTTCTCTTTTTTTTTTTTCTTTCTCTCTTTTCCTTCTCTTTTTCTTTCTCTTTCTCTCTTTTTCTCTTTCTTTCTCTTTCTCTCTCTCTTTTTCTTTCTCTTTTCTTTTTCTCTTTCTCTCTCTCTCTCTCTCTCTCTCTCTCTCTCTCTCTCTCTCTCTCTCTTTCTTTCTCTTCTCATAACAACAATCTTCATTTACACTAACTTCTTTATAATGTTTCAAAATAAAAACTGTAAAAAATTAGTGATTTATTTGAACCAGTAATCTTTGTTTTCGTATTGTATACAATTCAAGGCTTTAATCTGATAAGCATTTTATGTAAATATTTCCATATAGAATTCTTTTAAAATATGTCACTTGTGTGTTTCTATGCATGCATTCATTTTTGGATTAAATAAACAAGAAGCTGTATTCTATTTCTGATAATATATGTGTGTGTATGTTATATATTATATATGCCTATGATCATTTCAGGATTATGTAGCAAAAAAGATACATTCATTTTCGGATTATATACAAAAAATAAATTTTCCTTTTTTCCTTGTTGCAGAATATTCAGAAGAATGCAATGCCATATGAAAACGTGCATGTCAAATAAAAACATCAGGATAGTTATTTAGAAACTTTACCCAGGAGAAGAATTTTTTTTTTTTTTTTTTGTATGGAGATTGTGTGGTGTTTTTTTTTTTCCCAATCTGACAGCATATGGTTTGTTCAGTTCTTGTTGGAACCAAGTTCAGATTTTATCTTCAATGTACCCATTGTCAGTTTAATCGAAATTTAAGTGAGTGAGAATTTCATTTTTTTTTTTTTTTTTTATAAATCCATTTTTTGTTCTGTTTTTTTTTTTTTTTTAAATTATGTGTCATTGAGTTTATTTTCCTAAATGTAAAATCTTTAAATTAAATGTAAAATTAAAGTAACACAAAATAAATTTAACTGAAATAATAAAAATAAAAATAAAAATAACAATAATAATAATAAAACAATAACAAGACAAAATATATATTAAATAATAATAATAATAATAATAATAATAATAACACCAACAATAACAATAATAAACAATAATACAAAAAATATATTAAATAATAAAAACAACAATAGCAATAATCCAAAAAAACTATTATTAAATAATAACAACAATAATAACAATAACAATAGTACTAATAATACAAAAAAAAAAAGTAAATTAAAACAAAAAATCAAATACAACCAGAATAAATTCCACAACACATCTATTCATCATTTAACATTTAACATTAAACAGCACAACACAACATAACACAATCCAAATTAATATTAACAAGAAACCCAACCAGACTTGAACTGGCATCAGTGTAAATAACATGAGGCAACAGAATGTCAAAAGCATGGTGAGGGAGGTGTTGCTTGTTGTTAATAAGAGTTAAGAGTTTATGTTGAGACTTGCAGATTGCACTCAACACTTTAATCGTGGATCATGATGTCAAAACACAAGTGCAACCTCAAGCAGCTAAAAATACATGTGAAGTGCAAGTCTACACTATAAATACACGAAAAGCAAGATGTGTTTTTTCATACTGTGTAACGTAAGAAGTTCTGTACAATTGTTAATATTGATGATGCTACTACTACTACTACTACTACTACTACTACTACTACTACTACTACTACTACTACTACTACTACTACTACCACCACGGTTACTACTACTAATATTACCACCACCATTACCACCACTACTGCTACTACTAATACCAAACTACTACTACTAATAATACTGCTAATACCAAACTACTACTACTACTACTACTACTAATACTAAACATGCACATTATGAAAGAAAAGGAAAGAACAGAAAGAAAGAAAGAGGAAAAATAAGACAGAAAGAAAAAAAAATAGAGGAAAAATAAGAAAAAGTGAAACTAAGACTGTATAAAAGAAAGATAAAGAAAAGTGAAAGAATAATGAAAAAAAACTAGAGCTGTGAAAGTGAAAGATAAAGAGAAATGAAAGAAGAATGAAAAACAAAAGCTGTGAGACAGACAGACAGATAAGGAAAAGTGAGAGAAAAAAGAAAAAACTAGAGATGTGAAAGAGAAAGATGAAGAAATACAACTACAGGGTATGTCTATGTCTATGTATATATATATATATGTATATAAAACTAACAGCCTGCCGCCAATAATTCAAAAGTCTATCTTGGCCAGACATTTACGAGTGCACCTGGTTTACACATGTCGCTGCATCCTGTTGCTAACACACACAACTGATTCCAGAGAGCTCTCGCTTCCACATGGCCCCCTGCAACCAGCAATTGGCCAGGAACAAAAACAAACATTCTAATATGGCCGTAGATCATGTATTAGTTTGTGTTTGTTTTTACAACCTATTCAACAAGCCCCAAAAAATGTTTGTTGGGTTAAAAATGAAGAGCACGAGGTCCAGATTCCGTGTTTATGAAGATTATTTTTAATAATCCCCAGCGTGGGATATATGTGTATTTATTTATTTATTTATTTATTTATTTATTATTTCTTCTTCTTCTTTTGTCTTCTGAGGTGAAGTAAATATCAAAGCTGGTAGGGGTTTATAATTTAACATTGTTTATTTTATGAGACTGGACTTTTAATCACATCTGAATTTATGAAAACATATCCTTAGAGGAATCAGTGAAGAATTTTAATAGAAATAAAATATATTCTGCTTTTAGACAACTAACTCCTTCATGTGTGTATGTGTGGTGTATGTGTGTGTATGTGTGGTGTGTGTATGTGTGGTGTGTGTGTGTGTGTGTGTGTGTGTGTGTGTGTGATATAGCTAACATGAATACAACAATGTTCCATCCTAACTGAAATATTAAGTGATTTCCTTGTTTTTTTACTGTTATACTTTATTATTAACAAAGAGTTGCCACCACAAATTAAATAAAACTCATTGAAAATATACTAAATGTACCATAACGATACATTTTTAAATAAACAAACAAACAAACAAACAAACAAACAAACAAACAAACAAAACAGTGATTGAAGTACACAAAATATATTAGAGCATTTTGCACTATCACAAATAACTTCAACAAGAAAGAACTAAAATAATAACTTGAGAGGGGGGGGAATAAGAAAGAAATATAAAAGATGTATTTACACAAAAGGCGTGCTTGAAAAGCAGGTGTTTAATTCTTGTAACTGTAGGTAGTCAGATCAAAACAGACTCTGTAAATTCAGACCAGTGAATTCAATGTTTTGTAGTACTAAATAAATTTAATGCTTTATGCAACAGAACAGAACTGGAGAAGTAGCAGCAATAAACTTCAAAGAAGAAGATACACAAACAGCTGGAAATAGCTACAGATTTTACTTCTAAACATCATATGGGAGGGAGACTAGGGATTTTTTTTTTTTTTTTTATATATATATATATATATATATATATATATAGCCATAATTTTTAATGAAAAAGTAGTCAAATTTGCTGAAGAATTCAGAAATAGGATGTATGAAAATGTACTTTTAAGATCATGTTAAATTTTCCATTACCAGTATCTAGATATCAGATTGCCATATCAAAATGTACCTGCAAGTCAAATCAAATTTGCCATGCTTTTAAGTTTAGAATTTAGATTCACAGTTTGAAAGATAATCTTTAATTCAGTATATTTGCCGTTTATAAAATATATTAACAAACAACAAAGAAACAAATTTGCTTTAATTAAACCCAAAATAATAATAATAAATTAAGAATAATTAAAACTTTTATTTCTTAATAATAAAATATACTATAAATAATAAAAAATATACTATTTTTCTTTTTCATTTATTTATTTTTTTTTTTTTTTTTACATTATTTTCCTTTTTATTCTTTTTTTTTAATTATTCAAAACCATTCTCTCCCAATAAAATTAACTTCAGTAATTTTATTTCTTTTCTCTGTTTTCAATCCTTCATTCCATTTCGTCTACATTAAAAAAAAAGCTGTTAACTGGAAGCATTAATTAATATTCATCTTCCCAAACTCTGAGAGACTGACATCAACTTGCAATCACTTAGAGACTCTGATGACCCATTTCAGTTAATTACAACTAACACCTGATGAAAAAGGCCACAGACTGGACAATATAATGATGACTGGACATGACTGGACACCGGAGCCAAAGAATGGACTACATAATCAATGAATGTACATCACAGCCTCGAGAATGGACACAAAATCTCCTGTCTGGACATAATGTCCACTGACTGGACATCATAAACAGATTCCGCAGTACATGTCCAGTCTCTGGTCAGCAACAAAGACAGAAATTAATTTACAGCTGAAGTGACCACAGAGCTGTCACCAGCATCCTGAGGTCAGACGATAAATGATGTGAAATTCTAGGAAAAGCTCTTTGCTGATAGAATAGTTGGATATTTAAATAAAAATAAATAAATAAATAAATAAAAATGAAATTATTTTAAATGAAGTCTGGTTGTGTGTATTTTTTATTATTATTATTATTATTATTATTATTTTAAATTATCCATCAGAATCCTTTTTCCTGCTTCCATTTTTCACAGTAAATCCAAACAGCTAGATCTTTTAAGTCCATAACATATTTTCCTATTGTTTGTTACTTTCATTAAATTAGGTGTTACTCTCACCAAAGTGGAGAATTATTCTCATTAACCAGAATGGTTGAGTTTTCTCTCAAAGTAGAGACAATTCTTATCAGCAGAGGAAAAATTCAAAATAGGGGTTACCCTCTTTAATGAAATGGTTGCTCTAACTATACCTGGGGTTACCCTCATTATACAGATTCATATTTAGTCTACTTATGAGATAATAAGCATAGAGCAATTTGAACAGTGCCATATATGGTATTATAAAGAATGCCATATATATGAAAATGCAATCAGTGCCATAATATGGCAGTATAAAACAGTGCCATATTTAGCTATATAAACAGTGCTATATGTAGCTGTTTAAACAGTGCTTGTGTATGGCAGAATAAACAGTGCTATATACTGCAGAATAAAAAGTGCCAAATGTTTGTAGCACTACTATCAGCTCCTTGAAGTATCTGTATTACAAATAAACAAATAAATAAACAAACAAACAAACAAGCAAACAAACAAACAAACAAATAAATATTTTTACTTACCAATATACTCATTCCAGGCTGTGTTGAGCTCTGCATGGTAAGCCAGACATCCCTTCATCGTGTTCAAACAGTAGTTGTTGCATGGCTTCGTCTGCGTCAGACCCCTACAGTGGGGACAATACATCATCCGCATCAACGCCCTAATACACTGTTCTGAGCTTGGAATCTGAGAAAAAAGACAAAAACAAGACGATGTTGTGTAACATTATCTGATTACTGATAGAAATAAAAAAACAGTTCTTGTGTTTGTAACTGCTATCAGAATGTATGTGTGTGTGTGTTTGTGTGTGTGTGTGTTTGTGTGTGTGTGTGTGTGTGTGTGTATGTGGACAGTTGGATGTCTATGTGAGAAAAAGAAAGAGAAAGAGTGAGGGAGTGAGAGAATGAAAGAGTGAGAAAGAAAGAGTAAGTGAGAAATAGTGAGAAAAGAGAGAGAAAGTGAAAGAGTGGAGAGAGAGAGAGAGAGAGAGAGAGAGAGAGAGAGAGAGAGAGAGAGAGAGAGAGAGAGAGAGAGAGAGAGAAAAGAATATATCTAATTAAAACAATTTTTTTTGCTGAATCCATTTTCATTCTGACTGCTCATCAAAAAAAGACTATTAAAGCAGAATTTCTAAAAATGCCAAGCAATGAAATGAATCAGTTATTTATTGCAGTAGAGCAACCAGGGTTAGATTTTTAATTTTTATTGCTGATGCTATGATAAATGTCAGTTCTGTGTAGAACAGAAATCAATATATTTATACAGTATATTTTTCATCTCCTTTTTGTCTGACATATAGAATCTAAACAAACCTGTGTACTTTAAAGAAGAACAAGAAAAAAGGTCTGAGTACCATGTAATATTTCTCTGTGTGTTTGTCTGTCTGTATGTGTTTGTGTGTATGTGTGTGTGTAAATAAACATTTATAACAGATCTGTCTGTCTATCTATCTATCTATCTATCTATCTATCTATCTATCTATCTATCTATCTATATATATATATATATATATATTACTGATTAGCAAAAAGTTGTTTGTTTCTACGTTCCTTCCCACAAACAGTAAGAAAAGCTATGGCATTTGGGTAAAATAAGGAAAAACAAATGAATATATTTATGCATGCAAGTGCACACACACACACACACACACACAAACACACACACACACACACACACACACACACACACACACACACACTAACACACACTAATTAACAAATAATGCTTGTATTATGTACACATCCATCTTTCTCTTTCCCACTAATGGAAAAACTGTTACTTCATGTTGGCTGACGGAATGACAAAGCAGTGGACAAGGTCAAATTTGCGAGGGAATTAATTAGCAAAGAGAGGTAATTACTCGACAAACTTATTACCATCCATCTCACTTAAACTGAAATGACTGAATATTAACACCTGTTCAGGGGCAGATAACTGGACATGGGTAATGATTCAATTAAACATGAAAGCATTCAGATGGACATCAAATGGACATCAAAAACCACTTAGATTCTCCTGACCACTGTCACATCCACATTTCACTAACTGGAAATAAAAGAAGCTAATTTCATTACTGGATGTTCTGCCAGATGAAAACTGTTTGATCTTTCTTAGGTGATGAGTTTTATATTTCCCATTCTAACCCATTATTTTCCTTTCCAATTGATTAGATGGACAGATAAGAAGGAATGTTTTTAAAAAATGTGATTTTAAAGTTACCTATTAGTAATAACAATAACAATAACAATAACAATAATAACAATAACAATAATAATGATAGGATTAATAACAATAACAATAATAATAATTAAGAGAAAGAAAGAAAGTATATATATTTATATAAAAAATATAAAAATTAAGGAATTAACAGCTGTCTTTTAATAAGAATACTAGCATGATCAACAATAATCAAAAACATGATCAAAAACAATTTTAAAAATAAATGAATAATAATAACAATAATAATAATAATAATAATTTTTTAAATATAATAACAATAACAATAAAAAATAATATAACAGCAACAATAACAAAAACAATAATAATAATAATAATAACAATAATAATAATAATAAAAATATTAAAAAACAAAAACAAAAAAGAAAAAAGAAAAAAAAATTAGTAAAAAGAAAGAGGTATATTCTAATTTTCTAAAAACAGAAACTTCATTCACTAACAATAACAACAGGGTGTAATTTGAAGTAAGCCAGGTCTCACACCACGGTTTACGTTTCCTGCAAACAAGGAGGGATCTGGCAGTGCACCATAAATTACTTGCACGTGGCTAGTGCTCCTTGCCCCAAGTTTTACTGCCATACAATGTTGTGACCTGGCAAAATGGCAGCACTTCACCTGTGTGGAGGGTCCAACAGTAAAAATATTTCAAGCAGGCTTTTAAAAGATCTCAATACCGTTTTTATTTTATTTTATTCTCCATAGAAAAGTAATGAAGTTACAGACAAATAAATAATGCCGGATTTCGGCACACTCTAGATTTTCGTGAATTGCTCCAGAATATTTATGGCTGATGTTGTATATAAAGAAAAAGGAAGCTGTCATTATTATTGTTATAAATGAAGGGGTTTTTATTTGCACTGCAGAACAAGGGATTGTCAACTAATGGGCTGAAGTATATAAAATATTATGTTGTATCGAATAACATACACATATATCATATACCGTTTTATACCACATTATAACATAAATCATATCGGTTGTTGAATCATATTATTATCATTATTAATTATATAATTACCAGTAATAATCATCATCTTAATCATTATTATTATTAACAAAATCAATCTATCAATCAGTATGTCATTCAAGTATTTTAGCTATAAATTGCTGGTCACAGATTTCTTTATAATACTTCATAATCAAATTCACTGCTACCACTCAACTTTTAATTCAATTTTATTCAATTTTATTCACTTTTATGTATAACGTCAAGCATACCTGAGCAGCATCAAGATTTAAACTTTTGAAGTTAACAAATGAAGTTTTGTTATATAAATGTATTGTGTATAATGTGAAGCATATCTGACCAACATCTCGATTTAAACTTTTAAAGGTTAAAATTGTTTTGTTAAGCCCCAATAAAAAATACAGGTGAGCTAGCTGCTGAACTAAGCTGCAGGCTCCTGGTGAACAGTAATTATGACAAAAGAAGTTTCTGTGATGTAACAGTTAATCAGATGATTACAGAACAACTCTTGTTAGGTAACAGGAAAGATTTACAAGGTAGAAAAAATGGATCATTAACCTGAGAAAGAGAGGTGTGAAATGTTTTGCCTTTAAAAAAGTTAAAAAAATAATCATCATCATTATTACCATAATAATAATAATAAATAAATAAATATTTAAATAATAATAAAAATATAATAATAAATAAATAAATAAAAATTAAAATAAATAATAACAATAACAGTAATAATAATAATAAATAAAATCTGCATTTCAAAATCTTCTAAGATTATCCATTAGTGCAGCATTGTAGAACAAAGGTTGTTTTGATATCCAAGCATTAAAAAAACAAAAACAATAATTAGAAAAAAAAAAAAAAAAAAAAAAAAATAAACTACCAGTAGAATACAATGAATAAAAAATCCAATTCAATGAATAAAAAATCCAAGTCAAAATAAGGTAAACCATAAATGATTGTCATAGTCCATGAAATGCAAACAACTGAACTGGAAAACCTGGTAATAAGCTATTTGCTTACATCCATAATCTTAGCTTGATACATCAGATCCAATTAATTTTTTTGAGAAAGTGTCAGAAACATTCATTCATTCTATGATCTGGGTCAATATTCTTAATGAAAATGGGTGAAATAATTATTGACACATTATCATAATTTAAATATTACCTAAGAGGAAGTACAAAGAAATTAATATACTCAAGGAAGGAAGAAGAAGAAGAAGAAGAAGAAAAAAAATAGACTTAAGACCTTTACAGAAGTGTACTGTTAACAAACAGCAACATAACCAAGAAACTAGAAAATAATCAAAGCTCTTTGAAAAGAAAAATATAAAAGAAACTGTGCTTTGAGACCTTCAGGAATCCAGCAGCATGCCAAAAGTAATATAACCTACTGTTATCATCGAGGTGCGCCTGAGAGAGGGAAATAAAAACTGTGGATTGAGACCTCCACAGATCTGACACAAACAACTGTCCATGCCAAAACATAACTTTAACAACAAGTAATTGTATTCAAAATGTGACTGGGAGACAAAATAAAAACTGTGGATTGAGACCTCCACAGATCTGACAGAAACAACTGTCCATGCCAAAACATAACTTTAACAACAAGTAACTGTAATCAAAATGTGACTGGGAGACAGAAATAAAAACTGTGAATTGAGACCTCCACAGATCGAAACAAAAACAGCTGTGTCAAAGATGACACTGACAACAATTAAATGTGTCTGGGAAAAGGGAACTAATATCCACAAGATCAGACCTCCACTCACAAATGCCAATGCCAAAAGGTAACAAGAACTGTAAAATAAATATATGTGTGTAATCAGAATGAGTCTAGGTGAGGGAAACAAAATCTATGAATTGAGACCCCCACTGGAAGAACCACACTGTCCATGCCAAAAGGCAACGTTAACAATAAATAACTGTAATCATTTAAGTGTGACTGGGAGGGTGAAAAATAAAAACTTGTGGGTTGAGACCCTCTTGGAGAAACACAATTAAGGATTGAGAGAGATTATCAGTGTCAAAAGGAGGTGTAACAATGAAGTTGAATCCAGCAACTCTGACCAGGCAGTCACAAGACTGTAACAAAGTCATAACCACGATGGACAACTCAATTTACAAACACTGGTGCTCTCCAGACAATGGAGGGAGTCAAGAAGGAACAACAATGGCGGGAGTGTAAGAAGGGGGGCTGCAAGCTGGTTACTAAGTAACACCTTTACATAATGGAGGAGAAAAGGGTTTTGAAAGATGACTGACAGCTTCATTAAAGGAGGTTTTGTCGTGGGAACTGAAGGGTTAATGGTGTTACGACATCATTTAGATTTGTGGCTTTAGTGGAATTAAAACCAGACCTGGCTGAATGAAAGGCAGCCTAACCCGAATTAAAGCAAGACTGAAACTTCAAAACAAGGTGTCAGAAATGATTTCAGCTGGCACTATTGACTCAACATTTAATTAGAAGAATCTGATGGGAGGGGGTGGGGGAAACTAGAGAAAGATGATCAGTTTTGAAGTAATTTTGTTAAAATGTTTCTAAAAAGTGGTGTCTTCTTGTGTACAAATTATTGAAATATCTTGGCCAAGACCCTGGCAAGTTGAAAAATAAAACAGTTAATTTCATTTCATTTTTTTTTTTAAATTAATATTTAGGAGTGCATGATGAAAGTAAAAACTGGTTACTGTCTTAGGATATCAGCTCTATCTTGCACAGGTCAAATATATATCTATATATATCTTATATTCTTATTAATTTTAAATTTATCTAATGAGATTAGAGTTTTCTTTTTCAGACACACACAAAGATTTTTAGTGTTTCGGTATTAAAAATAATGAGTAATGGATTTTGGGTAATATAATAAATTATAAAATAATTTATCACTTTCAAGCTGAGGTCTGGATGATTTATGAAATGACTTGATGATAAATTTTTTTTATTTTATTACAATTTTCTTTAAAAATAAAATAAAAAAGGAATGAAAAAATACAAATAAAAAAACCTAAAAAAAACTTTAAAATTCAGTTTTATCAGTTCAAAATAAGAATAATAAGAATAATAATATAAATAATAATAATAATAATAACAGTAATAAATATTATAACAATAATAATAACAGTAATAATAAGAAGAACAATAATAATAATATTTGTAACAGCAGCAGAAGCATATTAATGATATAATAAAAAATAAAATATACACAAAAAATAAAAAATAAACGTTTTGAAGAATAAAAGCCAGTTACCATGTACACAAATGTTCTAGGAAGAACACATGCCATGGAGAACATAAATTTGTTCTTTTGTTTGACAGAGCAAATATCAGCAATACTGGCAGTGAACAAACATTATCATGTAAAAGTGAAATCAAAAAACATGTTTAATGATAACCTGCCAAATGTTATTCTATTAATCTTGTTTTTGTTTAATATTATTATAATTATAATTATTACTGTTGTTGTAATTATTATTATTACTGCTGTTGTTATTATTATTATTGTTATTATTATTATTCCTATTACTGATCTTACTATTATTATTAATGCTAGAAACATAATTTTCCATTTAAATAAACAGTAATTGAAAAAATATCTTGAATATAAAATTGATTACTTAAATTAATGTGCGTCTCTGTGTGTGTGTGTGTGTGTGTGTGTGTGTGTGTGAATATGTGAAATTGTGTTCATTTTTATGTGTTTGTGAGAGAAACAGACAGAGAGAAAAAGAAAAAGAAAGAGAAAGGTTTGTACATCTAGACATCAATGTTTGTATTTGACAAATAAACAAATGAATTTTTAAAACAAAAGAAAAAAAAAAAAAAAAATGTTACTGAAATATGCCTTTAAAATACCAGAATAAATTCATACTTTCACCTATCCAATCACTACATTTCCATCCCTCATTTTATTATTATTCTGGTGTGTGTTTATCTGTCTTAAATTTAAATTTGATTTTAATTTTAATTTTTAATTTTTTCTTAAATTCAAATTCTTATTGGGAGCTTTTTATTTATTTTTTTGTTCTCATTAATTTGTCCTTTTCAGGTGTATCAGTTTGGATAAGGTCAGCGCACACAAGAGCATTAAGTCAACAGCGCTGTGAATTTGGTTAACAAAATGCTGCAAGGTTGCTGCGATTTCTGTTTAACTTTTACAGCCAATAAAAAAAAAAAAGTCTTGAAAACGAAATCTTGAGAAAATGGTTTTTTTTCCAGTTCTAACCTCATTTTCCCCACCTATTAATAATATGACAGATTTAATACTTCCAAATCCTGACAGTAAATTACAGATTATATTTATTTAAAAATAAATAAATGTTAAATATTTAAAATGATTTCAGTGAAAGTTAAACCATTAAAAATGGCAGCCAAATATTTTGTATGATTTAAAATTTATATTTTCTTTTTATATTCTGAAGGTTGTCAAATTTGTTTTTCTCAGCAAATTCTCAAAATGGGATCCCAATGTCAAAGTCTGAGAATAACACATGGAACAGAATTTGAAATATAACAACACATTGTTAAACCAGTCTTAAATATATTTTTAAAAAATATCCCAGATACAAAATTATTCAGATGATCTTCAAAGCACTTTCAGCACATATTTTATATATATACACACAACTACTTTCAAAATGAGTAAGATGTTAATGAAACAACCTGAAGGAAATTATTCAGATGATTTTCAAATCGTTTTCAAATCGTTTTCAACTCGTAGCCCTATATATAACCTTCCAGCTGAATAATTCATCAACAACAGAAATTATTCAACAGCATTAACAGCAATATATTTATACAACTCTGATGTGTATATACACTTTCCTCAAAACGAGATTAAACTTCCCGATTTCTCAGTACAAAGTATTAAAGTGCAAGAATGTATATATGTGAGGGTGCATCTGTCCCATAAATTATTATCAACATCGTACACCAACACTAAATCTGTCCATACTTGCAGATGAATGATATGGACTTTATATAGAAATTTTTCTGTTGTTCATCATCAGACATATATAAAAATCAGCCTGTTGCCATCATCAGTTAGTAAATACAGAGAAAACCAGAATGGGGCAATTTCCTTAGCGATTTCCTTCATACGTGATAACCTATCTTGTTCTGTAACAGCAGTCTGTTGGCCCATTGTCTGTATGTACCCAGGCAATCAATAACTATTACTCAGTAATGTGTGGTAGGGAAATATGTTGCCCTCAAGACTGGAATACATTTAGCAGGCTTCATTAAATAGCAATGCAAGGATATTCAATTCCTAGCAGTTGTAAGTGGAATGTTTTTTTTTGGTAAAGTAGTATGTGTGTTTCTTGGAAATTCATATTTGTGTTTGTGTGTAGTTGATTTATAGGTAAAGATGTGTACTAACTTACTAAGACAGAAATAAAAGGGACAGAAAGAATGTATGAGAGAAAATAAAGACAGATTTTAGTGTGAGAGAGAGAAAAAGGGAAAAAGAGAGAGATAGAGATGAAGAGGAAAAAAAGGAAATATTGAGATATGGGCACTTAAGCATCAAGAGCAATTTTTATTTTATCAAAAATTAAAAATTAAAATTCAGTTAACATGGCCACTGACACATACATATATATATAAGGTGAATAAGAAAAGAAAAGTGGGTTGAGATACATATACAGACAATTACATACTAGCACTCAAGCAAAAAAATGTCAAACACACACACACACACACACACCTAGATACTCACAAAAACACCCACAAAAAACATACATACACCTAAACACCATCACATACCCACAGACACTTTTATACATACAACACAAAAACCTATATTGTTACACACACTACACACACACACACAGACACACACAGACACACACAGACAGACAGGAAGAGAAAGATACAGAGACAGAGAGACAAGACAGCCTAAACCCTGTACACTATGCACACACAGAGGTTTCCAAATTGACAGTTGAGGTTCTGGTCTGCTAGATAAGATGGTTAATGAAACCAATTGGCACCAGGTGGAATGTGCTAGCTTGGCAGCAAACATGTCTGAGTGTTGAGATAAAAACTTTAAAAGCTCATTATAAATACACACAGCTAAGAGCAATAGACAGCACTTCTATATAAACATGATGTAGGTAACACTATCACTAACAAATGCAGAAAACTATAGTAATGGACAGATGGATGGATGAATGAAAGGATGAATGGATGGATGGATGGATGAATAGAAGGATGAATGGAAGGATGGACAGATGGATGAATGGATGAATGGATGAAAGGATGGATGGATGGATGAAAGGATGGATGGATGGATGGATACATATAACATGCATCTAAAAGTAATGGAGAACAGTTCTACGTGACTAACAAATAGAAGGTTTGATGAATGGGGTGTATGTTTGGATGGATGTATCCAGATGTATAGATAGATGTATAGATAAATCTATTGTTACATGGATGGCTAGAGATACAAGATAGATTAAAAGGATGGATTTCTGCTGGTGATGAATGAGATGTATTTACTTGATGTTAAATAAATAGAAAAATAGATGTCTATGTGGATGGACAGACACAGATGGATGAATCATTGGAATGGATAACATCTGGTAAATATTTGTTACGTTTCCTAAATGTTAAATGGACAGACAGATATGACATTTACATATTACATAATCATTTTTATTCTATTCTATTCTATTTTTTTTATTTTTTAAAAATTTTTTTTTTTAATTTTTTTTTTTTTTAAATTTTTATGTAAACTAGATATTACATGAAATCCTGGTGCTGGTTCTCTGGTGAGTATAAAGATTAAAATGTAGTTAATACTTTTATCGGACTGCTATGGAAACAGGCAGGTGTTCGGCCAATACATCCAATTCGTGTTATAAAACAAGATAATTTGGCATTACTTTCCAAGCTGACTGAGCAAAAAAAAAAAAAAAAAACAATTTTTGTTAAAAATTATTTTTTTTCGAATTTTGTAACAACATATTTAATTTATTTTTATACATTTATTTATTTATTTATTTTATTATTAAATTAGTTCAATGGTGGGGGGTTTGTACCTGAAAAAGCCAAGAAACCATAACTCTTTGACATACTTTCTAATTGTAATCATAAAAGATTTTCTACTGGTTTTTTTTTTTTTTTTTTTTTTTTTTTTGTCTAAAAACCTAGTCAAAACCATCTAAAAGCCAATTCACTTTAAAGATTTCCAAGCATTGTTCTTTCTTCTTCTTTTTTTGGCACCTAAAAAAAGCCAATAAAGCCCCAAAAGCCAAAAAACCTAATTCCTGACCCACTTCGTAATACTAATCATAAAAAATATTCAGCTATTTCTTTTTATGTCCATCTAAAAACCTAGACAGAACCTTCCAAAAACAAAACCATTTCAAAAAATATTTCCAACCATCATTTCTTTTTTTTTTCTGCACCTAAAAAAATCCCCAAGAAATCTTAATTCTTTGACCCACTTAATAACAGCAATCATAAAAAACCAGTAACAAACTGGAGCAAAAAAATCTGTTGTTACAAAAAAATCAAAGAGGAATGAACACAGGGGTTGGGCTCAGATGAAAAGGAAAAAAACAAATCACATGGCCTGGTGTCTGTGTCAAGCAAACTCGCGTCTGCCCATCTGATGGCTGAAATGTTAATTGGACAGCACCAAGCCAGACATGGGGCTCTGACCCAGGGGTTAACCCTTTTCCTTTCATCATCCCAGTATGGTGTAGGTCTTACTCCATAGGAACAAAGGTGGTGCTAATCTTTCACAATCTTATTTAGAGAAGAAGCAGCAGTGATTGGGAAAAAAAAAAATCAAAGGAAAACATGTAGTATGCATGACTACTAGGGTATATATTTTTGAACTTGATCTACGTAAATGAATTATTTTCACATCATTGTATTCATGAATTTACAGCTCTTCTGAAGAGTCGTATTTCATTTTATTTATTAGTAAGGTTTAAAAAGGAATATATATTATATATAATATGTAATGTGTATGAGTGTGGGTGTGAATCTTTGCATAATGCAACTTGCTTGTACAATATAAAAGTTTAAATTAAAATAATAATAATAATAATAATAACAAATTTTGAGTTGTAAAATGAACTGGGTGCCAGAGATTTCAGTAAAGAGATTACCAAATTTAAAAAAAAAAAAAAAAACCTCAAAAATAAATTAATTAATGATTGTTATTATAGTTATTACTATTGTTGTCATTGTTGTTGATGATGATGCCAACATCATCATATTATTATTACTATTATTGCTATTTTTATTATTATTATTATTATTATAATTGTTTTTTTTTTTTTTTTTTATTATTATTGTTGTTGATTTGTTTGGTTTCCATTAACATTTTCTTTTCTTTTTCAGTTTTTTTTGTTTTGTCGCTTTTTATTATTACATTTTTCCCCTCCCTTTTTAATTTTGTTATTCAAAACTCTTACCTCCATCACACTCATTATGACATCACGGCCAATGGCGAGACCCTGAACAAACGTCCTAGCAGCAATAAACGCTCTTTTAATCTGTATCGACAACTTGTTCGGAACATCTCCGAACGGCTTCAGATCGGCCATCCTTTCCGTGACGCAGTTCATGTACTCATCATCGAATTCGTACTGCCGGTTCAACAACTCGAACATCTTCTGCAACAGTCTGCTGAAAAAGTTATCCATCACGTCCATGAGATTCTTGTCCTTCCCTTTGTAGTAGCCCCGTAAGTCGTCGAATAGATCGGAGAATATGTGTGCATTTTGCTGGTAAAGGAGCCCGTACGTCTTGACGAACATTTCGTGTAAGTCCTGCCGAGCTTTGTCCAGAAGTTCGGTGAAAAATTCTGGAAGAAAATGGAGTGAAATTGAATGAGTGGATTGATGAATGTAAATGTGTAAATCTTAAATTGGTTAAATGGTAATTGAATATAGTTTAAAATTCAATAATTAATAGCTATCGAATATCTAATTTATGTAGATTGTGTTTACGTAGATAGGTATGTGATAGATACATTTTTCCTTGCCTTAATTACTGTCTCACTTCTTTTTCTATCTTCATTTTTTTACTCTCTCTCTCTCTCTCTCTCTCTCTCTCTCTCTCTCTCTCTCTCTCTCTCTCTCTCTCTCTCTCTCTCTCTCTCTCTCTCTCTCTCTCTCTCTCTCTCTCTCTCTCTCTCTCTCTCTGTGCATTTACACAAGCATACAAATATATTTGTATCTGCATATATTATACAGATTTAAATATGCTTATTACTACATTATTTCTTGGAACGTGTTGAAATTTATATTATACTCTCACTCTGTATTTTTTTTCTCTCACTTCATCTCAGTCTCTCTTTATCATATGAAATGATAGTAAAATGTATTCTATACATTTTTCTCATTATTACTTTATAAATCATACAATAACAGATTTTATCTAACTATTAATATATACAATAATTAAAAACTTTCAATGTGTTTATGTGCCTTTTAGTATTTATGGTTAACATTACCATTATATATATATATATATATATAAAATGATAATGTTAACCATAATATACTAAAAGGCTGACATATTTTATGAAAGTTAAAATAACCAAACACTTAAAAAAGATATATATACAGATATTTTTTGTGATAGTAGAAATAACTAACACAAAGGTGCTTTCATGTTTCATGGATAATTTTCATAAGTGTGCAGTATATTTGTAGAGGCCTGAGTGAAATATCTAGGTTGCCAGGATTTGAACAACAGATAGATTTAACCTTATCAGTGTTAAGCTTTGCTTATAATCTCTACAACAATATAACTGACACTGGAATCCTCAGTTTAAAACTGTGGTCCCATTGTTTGTTTTGGTTTTTTTTTGTCATGGATAAATAAAACAAGTCAAAGTGAGGAAAGTGTACAGTTATATAGTGTGTGAATGTGGAAGTAAAATTATAACAAAGACAGGTATGTATATATATACATAGAGAGAGAGAGAGAGAGAGAGAGAGAGAGAGAGAGAGAGAGAGAGAGAGAGAGAGAGAGAGAGAGAGAGAGAGAGAGAGAGAGAGAGAGAGACATGAAAAGAAACACCCACACAGAGACAGACAGAGATCAGTAGAATAAAAGAAAGAAGAGAAAAGAAAAAATAGAAAAAGGAAAAAGAAATGATTGTTAATAGACATTTCATCTTTTCTGACTAGCAGACACACACACAACACATACACACACACACAAACACACATACACACATACACACAGACATACAAACACACCACTTGTAAATTTATGACAGAAACTTATCTGCTATAAAAATTTACTTTTATGTTAAAAAAAAAAGCACCCAAAAAACCCCTCAGAAACAATAACAAAACACCATTAATAACCATATTTAAAACACTGTTTGTTTGTTTGTGTATGTACTTGAATGTCTAATAGATATAGATATGTATGCTTGTATGTATATATCTATGTAGGTAGGTAGGTAGATAGGTAGGTAGGTATGTATGTGTGTATGTGTGTGTGTGTATGTATGTATGTATGTATGTATGTATGTATGCATATATGTATGTATATGTGTGTGTGTGTGTGTGTGTGTGTATGCATGTATCTATGTATGCGTGTGTCTATGCAAATGGGGAAACATCCAATTTATTTAGTTACAAACAGCTGCAGTAATTTCATTTAAATCTGATACACTCAGTGTGTGTTAGCCTGGCACTGTCACGTAACATTAAATAAACAACAGACTCACAAGATGAAATTGGATATTAAATATTAATATCAAACTGCTGTTCATTTATGGTCTATTCTCCTATCTCCGTTACGTCGTAACAATGCACAGATGAAGCATTTTTAGGCATACTTCTGTTGTGTGTTATTTTGCATTTTGTATATTGTTTTACTTGTTACTAGCATCCATTCTTTTCTAGTAATAAAGTATGGAAAATAAAACGACAAAATTTTAAAGTTTATTGGAGGCTGATGTAGTTTTTTTTTTTTGTTTTTTTTTTGAATAAAAAACAGTCTTTGTTGATAATAAAGAATGATTATTACAAAAAATCTACTATTTTTCTTTATTTTTTCTGGGTTTTTGGTATGATGTTTGACATTAAAATTTATAATAATAATAATGAAAATATAATAACAATTAGAAAATAATGATAACAATAATGAAACATATAATTATTAGAAAATAATAATAGTAAAGAAAATCATAAATATAATCATAAAATGGTAACTATGGCAACAGTAATTAAGAAATTAAACAATAATATTAACAAAAACCTATTAATTCTTATATATAAATCGAAACATCCACCATCAGTTAATTGCTTTTCCTTGTTTTTTCTCCACTCCATGTTGAGGCAAATTATTGATCGGCATATTAAAAGTTGTTACACCATCATCTGCACTATAGATCCAGTTTAAAATGCAAGACAGCAGCACCTTTTGTTTAAATGTACACACTCCCCTCATCTTTCAAACAGTGCAGCTCAATCTATATTTAAACTCGTTTTTCTAACTGGCCGCTCTCAAGAGGTCATGTTTGCACTAAAACTTTCTACTCCACATCAAAGCACTGGACACTTAGTCCACCACATAATGACCTGTTCTCTCCATGTCATGTAATTATAACCCATTAAATCAGCAGTAAATGGGTGGAGTGGGAGAGAATGGTGAGAAAACAAACCCCAGCATGTTGAATCCCGTCCAAATAAAGAGATTGGAAGATTTACGAAGTTTTTTAGAAATATTTTCAGAAAAATGTTCTTTTCATGATTTATTCATTTCAAGGCTGTTCAGAGTTTTTATTTACTTCAAAAAAAAATATAAAATAAAAAAATATGTATGTGTGTATGGGTATATAAGTATGCACAGAAAAATGTGAGAGTGCTATATATATATATGTATGTATGTATGTATGTATGTATGTATGTATGTATGTTTGTATGTATCTATATTTGTGTTCATGTATGTATTTAGATATGTATTTATGTATGTATGCATATAGGTAGGTAGGTATGTGTTAATGTATTAATTTATTAATGTATGTATGTATGTACATATGTACATATGTATTTATGTATGTACATAAATATTTTATCATTTTATAGATAGTCGTGGATAGGTCTGACCCCATTTTGACAACAGACCACTCCAAAATTAACCCAGTAACAAAGCTTCACAGATGGGAAATAATCTTTATCACTCTCACAATGGGACACAGCTTCATGTTGACATTTAATCTGAAAGATCAGCGCTATTTATTGTCCACCTCAACCTCAGTGACAATTATTAAATATCACAACCACCGTCACAACTTGGAGAAGCTAACTTGGAGAAGCTAACTTGCAAGCAATTTTGTATACATTTTATTCAATGCTGCAACACGAAGTATCCATGCACTAAGCTGATATTAACATTTATCGCACCTGTTATCTTAAATAAAACCCATTTACACACTGCCAGAATGGCACAAAAGGAATTTGTTATTTAAGAGAAAAAAAAAAAAAAAAGATGTAGTAATTTTAAAATGTAGTTTAAGCTTGTTTAGATATGATGTAAAGCAGAAAAACTGTTACATATTTTTAAATATTCCATCTGTGTCTGGTTGTAAAATATTCAGCAGTGTGATTATGGCCATCTGTTTGTTATCTCATAAAGTCTTTTTTTTTTCTTCTTTTCTTTTTTTTGTGGGTTAGAAAGAGCACAAATGAAAGAATGTGATAAAGAGAGAGAGAGAGAATGTGAATGAGTTACAAAAGGAGAAAAAAAAGAAGAGGGTAAGGAAAAAAGTAGATGGACAGATAAAGAAAAAGAGAAAGAAATACAGGAAACAAATCTTGAAAGAAAGAGAGAGAGAAAGAAAAACTAAGTAGGATAAAATGGAAAAAAGAAATTCAGTGAAAGCATAAAATGTTCAAACTAAATTCTTGTCTTATCTAAAAGGAGTGCAAGGTTATTAAAATAGAACAAATTTGTGAGCAAAATAATATCACACAGAGAATTTTTTTTTTTTTTTTTTAATAAAAAAGTGAACGAAAGGCTTCCTTTCATCTGAAGATGATTTTATTATATAAAGATTATATTTGTTTGAATATAGTTAATAGCAAAGAAAAGGAATGCATGTAATTTCATTTTCTTTATCTCTGTCTCTCTCTTTCCCTCTCTTTCTCTGTATCTCTGTCTCTCTCACTAACACATGTGACTATAATTAGATAGACATAACGAAGAGAACATAATCACATTAGTTCAGTACACACCAAAAACAACTCTTTCTCTCTCTCTCTCTCTCTCTCTCTCTCTCTCTCTCTCTCTCTCTCTCTCTCTCTCTCTCTCTCTCTCTCTCTCTCTCTCTTTCCCCCCCTCTCTCTCTCTCTCCCTCTCTTTTCTTTTTCTCTCTTTCTCCCTCTCTCTCTATATTTATCTATCTATCTGTCTATGTTTGTCTTGCTCTGGCTATGTATGTAATATATGTCCCACTCTTTTTCTTTCTTTCTTTCTCATAACTCAACTCAACCACAGATCTGTAGTATTTGCATGTGCAGTATTTATGTGTGTTTGTCAGCACTGTTTATCGCTAATCCGTTCCGATGCATCTTTTTGACAAATGATAGAAACAAGAGGCTCTGTCATGTTACCACTCCCTCGGTTGAGACAGGACAACATGTTCTGTGCTCTTTGACACATTAATCAATGCAAAAAAGGATGGGAAGAAAAAAAAATATGATGTAGATAGGTCCTCAAGTGCAGAATAATCCACAATCCATAAAATGGCAGAGGTTTTTTTTTTTTTTTTTTTTTTTTTTACATGACGTAATCTCATCCTACTCCTTAACCACTTAAGAAATAATAAAACAGAAAAGGAAAAAAAATCATAAAGATCATATCTGCTATATCTACACCTACAGTTTTAGACAGAATTGTGTTGGTATGTGTGTGAGTGTGATTGTTTGTGTCTGTCTATCTGTCTGTCTGTCTGTCTGCATGCATGTCTCTGTCTCTGTCTGTCTGTCTGTCTGTCTGTCTTTATATATGTATGTATGTATGTATGTTTGTAAATGTATGTATCTTTTACATAAATGTGATTGCATATAAGAGATAGTATATAAAAAGATATCAATAAATATTCCATTAAACCAGTATTCTCACATTCTTCACTCATTTAAATAATTATTCATACTGATAACTGGAATTCTGGCTGGAATGGGAGAAAAAAAAAATAACCCAGCAGAAGGTCACCAGAGACAGAAAAGTGTTTTGCAAAGCACAACGTATGTAGAAAAGTGAAATACCATAATGTATGCTTAAATACCAGACAAAGCTAGTGCCACACTGAACAGATTACCAAACATATTTCTGTAATTATTCCAACAACAGAAGAAAAAAAAGGTGAAAGAAAACAGTAAAAAAAAAAAAATTAAAAACAAATGAATGTATTTGTACACCCACACATCACACAAACTGTACTGAGGTCAAAAATGAGAAACACATACTTCAATTAAGTACATTAACCCAGATTGGAAGAATGGATGGATGAATGAATAAATGGATAGATGAATGAATGAATGAATAAATAAATGAAGAATGAATAGATGAATGGATGGTTTTGGATTGACTGAGTGAATGACTGAGTGAATAACTGACAGAATAAACTGAATGTTTTGATAGATATGTGTGTGTGTGTGTGTGTGTGTGTGTGTGTGTGTGTGTTGTGTGTGTGTGTGATGTACAAATACAAAACAGTATGTCAGCTTTCAATACAATTTTTTTTTTAAAAGACAGCAACAGATAAATAATGGAGTGCTGGTCGGAATTTGAAATAACTTCATGAAAGCACCACCACACAGTGGTATTCACTGCTTCAGCACAGATTAGATCAAAGCCCTATCCAATAAAGCACAGATTTTTGACGATTTACCAGGAAAAATAATAAAACATGTCACTCACGAGCTACATTAACCTAGATAAAAATGGACATGGCCACCAGAGTGGGAAATAAAACACAACCTAACCTATTTATGGTCTTAAACCATGACAAATCAGAGCACAGCCCAAAAAACATTAACAATAAATAAAACAGAAAAAGACTGAGGAGGATTTTAGTGGGAAAAAAATGAGACATGGAGAAAGGGGTGGTGGCAAAAGTTGATGATAAAAAGAAAGAAATATTTAAAAAAACAAAACAATAAAGACTGATCAATATATATGAGAGAGAGAGAGAGAGAGAGAGAGAGAGAGAGAGAGAGAGAGAGAGAGAGAGAGAGAGAGAGAGAAAGAGAAAGAGACTGTATTTTTGGTGTATGTGTGTGTTTGTGTCTTTGTGCATGTGTGTGTGCATTTTTTAATTATTAAATTTGATCTTATTTATTATCATTTCTTTTACGATCATCATCATCATCATCAATATTATTAAATACACCCACCAACCCCTCCACTGCCCCCAAAAAACCTACAAAGACATCTTCTGTGTTTCGTGTGTACAACAGATCAAAAAGCCACACAAATATGTTTTCTTTCTCACAGAAATGTTTGTACTTATTCAGATTTGTTTATCCCAGTGGGACATCGGATTAGTAACCTTCTGAAATTTTTTTTTTTTATAAAAGATTCCAGTCATTATATTCCACAATGCAGTTTTCCCATGACAGAAATGAAGCCATATAATTAAGTAGTTGTAGGTTGATGACCTCAGCTCATGGTTAAAAAAAGGAACAGAAGGTCTGAAGGGGGTGAGGCAAAATGATGGGACGGAGAAAGGAAAGAAGGTTGATTTTGTAGGTAGCACTGTGTGAAACGAAATGTAATTTTTGTTGTTGTTGTTGTTATATTTTGTTGAATCTCTTTTTGGTTTGTGTAATAGATTATTATTATTATTTTATTTTATTTTATTTTATTTTATTTTATTTTATTTTATTTTTTTTTTATTTTATTATTATTAAGTAAAACACTAAAAGAAACAAAAAATAAAAAATAAACATACAAAATTACGCAACAGAAACAAACAAACCAACCAAAACAAAGCTTGATCACAAACAGTTGTTATTTCAAAAACTAGAACAGTAACAACACATTAGTGTCAAATACATAATACCAATACTATTTTTTACAGAATCTCAGACATTTTTTTATAAGGAACAAAAAGCTAGAGCACCATGGGAGCACTTCAGTTTCTTTCTGACTAACCCCCTCCAGGTTAAATCTTATCAGAGACACAGACCTTTGTAATATGAGTCTAGTTACAACAGCACCCTGAAGGCTTGATCTTTGCCATACCCTGACAAAGAGTTTATATTTAATTTATTACATAAAAGTTAACTATTTGTAATAACTTTGCCCAGGGTGTGTAGTAATGTAATGATTATGTTTATATAATAAATTGTGTTATTGGCAGATCAAATAAAAACTCAATTGGTTTCTTTGGATTTTTTTTTTTTTTTTTTTTTTTCAATCTGTAAAGAAATCTTTTGTGGAAATCAAAGTGTGTGTGTGTGTGTGTGTCTGTGTGTTATGTTGTTGAAAACACAAAGGTAAAGGTAGGAATACATGTCTAATTTTTTTATTAAAAATCTGGACAAAAATAGTTTTAATAAAGTTTAACACCCTGTCTTAAAAATATGTTGAAGAAGGGTGTTTGTATGTGTATATGTGGGACATGTGTTTGTGTGTGTATGTTTTTATGTGTTGTGTATGTGTATGTATATTTGTATATATCGTGAATGTGCATCCATTATTGATATGTACACATATAAATGTGTATGTATGTCTATGAATGTACATTTCTATTGTGATCTGTATGTGCGCATTACTGTGTTTATGTATGCATATTTAGTCTGGTATGTACAAAATCTGTTAAACAAATTAACTCCTGAAATATATCTTCAAAAAAAAAAAAAAACCCAAAAACAACCACAACAACATATATTCATCCTTTCGCAAAATAACTCATTTTAAAAATAAACAATCACATGTCAGTCTCAATGAATGTAAGACATAAACATGGAAACCACCACATGTACAGGGTGTTTGTCCAGAATTAACCCAGCAATGGGAAAGGTTAATTTGAGTGGACAAAAAACCACCACCCAGAGACATGACAGCAGTGAGAGTCAGCAGAGATGAGAATGAAAACAATTTTAATGAAAAATCAACCATCCTCTCATTTGGGGGTCCCCCACTGACACACCTCAATCACCGGGCAAGAAAAGACAAAGGAAAAGCCTGCAGTTTATGATGAAAAGTATGGTGTGGCTGTTTTCACAGTGCTTCAGGCACCCAAGGGAAATCCTCACCCTTCTTCCATAGAAAATAAATACAACAGTGCCAGGATGGTTCATAATAACAACTGTCATGGTAACTTTTGATAGATTAAAAAAACAAAAACAAACAAACAAACAAACAACAAGTACACACACATACACACATACACTATTTAAATTAATATTTTAAAGTTAACCATATAACAATCTTAACAGATTTCAGTGCCCAAATTACCTGTTACAATTTTCTGCCTATTGCAATTGTGCCTTAATTGTGCCTAGTATGTAGTATATTGAATAAATGCTTTATCCCCAAAATAGAAATAATATGAGCTTCAACCAAACCTTTTTACAAATCAGTAGAGTACCTACTGCAAATCTGATGAACCCAAAATAATTTCAAACAAACTCTGATAATATTATAAACTTTGTTTCTTTTCCAACTCAGGTGCAACTTGAAACTGATTATGAAAATGTTTTCTGTGTACTTCATCAAGCCTAATTACAAATTGGCTATCAACATGTTATATTTGTATTTCATCCAGCCTAATTACAAATGGGCTATGAAGATATTGTCAGTGCTTCTTCCAGCCCAGTTTCAAATGGGCTATGACGATGTTATGTCTGCATTTCATCCAGCACTGTTACAAATCTTGTGTCTATACTTTGTTCAACCAAACTAGAAATGGACTATGAACGCACATGTTTGACCCATCCCAACTGCAGATGGGCCAAGCAGTGACTATAATTAAGCCTGCTGTGGGCTGTGTGTGAAGAAAGGACAGAAGCAGGGGAAACTGTATCTTCTTTTCAGCAACTCTAGAAAGGAATTTTAATGGAATCTTGTTAACCAACATATCGGATGTCATTTTAAGTGTGCTTACAAAACGACCATATTAAAATTTCATACACCAAGGAACAAGCAGCAGAGGGTTTCAGATTCTTTTACTTTTTTTTTCACATGACTTCTTCTTTTTCTTTTTTAAGTTAGTGGGTGGGTGGGTACTGATGTAGGTATTTGTGTAGTGAAAAAAAAAAAAAAAAAAAAAAAAAACGAGTAGGAGGTGTATTTAGAAATAAATGTATAGAAAAATATTTTTTAGTGTTTTTTTTTTTTTTTGTTTTTATACAAACACATGAAATCCCATATATATATATATATATACACACACACACACACTCACATTCACAAATATACATTTCAACTGAAAAAACAATATATATCAATTATCTTTTTTCCTATCAATCTATTTTGACATTATTAATTTCAAACGATTGCGTAAATCATTATTCAAGAATGAAAGAAAAAAAAGAGAAGTAAAAATATATCTTGTTACTGATGCACTGAGCAGATGTGGCTGCCTTTTCCGCATCTTTTTTCAGTCCAGATTTTACATTTACCTATCTGACATTTGTGAATGTGAGAGGACCATGTTCTTTATTTGTGTGCTGACAGATAATTAGAAAATAATCAGATAACCATCAGAGATAATTGCTTTAACAAACTGGAAAGTTGTTTTTTTATATAATTCTTTCTCTCTCTCTCTCCCCCCTCTCTCTCTCTCTCTCTCTCTCAGTATATCTGTCTGTCTGTCTTTCTCTCTCTCTCTTTCTCTCACCTCTTTAATCTTTCTCTTCACTCAACATGTAAGAAGTAATGATCAATATAGCAATACAGCAACAGTTAAAGCATGTAACATTTTCAACAGCTAACACCACCATGTCTTGTCCCAACCAAGTAATACTTTGAAAAACTCACACTGGCATAATCATCCAAACTTGTGTCAACCATGTAAAACATTCAACAATGCACACAAGCACAACATCACAACTCATATCAAAGATGTCATATGAAACAACCAAATCCTAATTCAACCTTGTAATAAATAACAGCTCAGACAACCAAATACTGATTCAACCATGTTAAACATTCAACAACTGAGACAACAAAATACTGATTCAACCATATAACACAATCTCATCAGACAACCATATAACACAATCTCATCAGACAACCACATAACACAATCTCATCAGACAACCATATAACAATCTCATCAGACAACCATATAACACAATCTAATCAGACAACCATATAACACAATCTCATCAGACAACCTTATCACCACAATCTCATCAGACAACCATATAACACAATCTCATCAGACAACCATATCACCACAATCTCATCAGACAACCATATAACACAATCTCATCAGACAACCATATAACACAATCTCATCAGACAACCATATAACACAATCTCATCAGACAACCATATAACACAATCTCATCAGACAACCATATAACACAATCTCATCAGACAACCATATAACACAATCTCATCAGACAACCATATAACAAATCTCATAGATCTCATCAACCATATCACACAATCTCATCAGACAACCATATCACCACAATCTCATCATCAGACAACCATATAACACAATCTCATCAGACAACCATATCACCACAATCTCATCAGACAACCATATCACCACAATCTTATCACAACAATCTCATCAGACAACCAACCATATAACACAATCTCATCAGACAACCATATCACCACAATCTCATCAGACAACCTTATAACACAATCTCATCAGACAACTATAACACAATCAGACAACCATATAACACAATCTCATCAGACAACCACATAACAAACCAACCATATAACACAATCTCATCAGACAACCACATAACACAATCTCATCAGACAACCATATCACCTCATCAGACAATCTCATCAGACAACCATACACACATCACCCTTACAATATCATCAGACAACCCTATAACACAATCTCATCAGACAACCACATAACACAATCTCATCAGACAACCATATAACACAATCTCATCAGACAACCACATAACACAATCTCATCAGACAACCATATCACCACAATCTCATCAGACAACCATATCACCACAATCTCATCAGACAACCATATAACACAATCTCATCAGACAATCATATAACACAATCTCATCAGACAACCATATAACACAATCTCATCAGACAACCATATCACCACAATCTCATCAGACAACCACATCACCACAATCTCATTAGACAACCACATAACACAATCTCATCAGACAACCATATAACACAATCTCATCAGACAACCATATAACACAATCTCATCAGACAACCATATAACACAATCTCATCAGACAACCATATCACCACAATCTCATCAGACAACCACATCACCACAATCTCATTAGACAACCATATAACACAATCTCATCAGACAACGATATCACCACAATCTTATCCCAATGGTATCTCACAAGACCATCAATCTTTACACAAGATGTGCACATTCCTGGCTGTGTGATGGAAAGACACGTCTTCGTTTGGCTTAAATGGAGTTGTTGTGTCTGTCATGTCCCCGTGTACTTGACATGTAGCAGTTTGTATCTGCTGTGTGCTTAAGTGCAAGTTCTCATAGGACGACTACGGAGTCATCGTGGTCATTGTTTTTCTCTCTCGTGAAAACAGGATTAACACAGACAAATGGTTTGAGAAGACAGCTGGAACATTGTGATGTATGGTGAATTGTCCTGTGAATGTTGTTGTTGTTGTTTTATTTGTTTGTTTATTTATTTTATTTTTAATCCTGATTTATTTGGACTTTTTGTCAAACTTGGTTGATAAATTGAAGTAATGTAAAGTATAAAAAGATAAGTGTAAATTTAAAAAAAAAAAAATGTAATAAAAACAACGTTAATTAAAGCACAATAATAATAATAACAATAATGATAAACCAATAAAAATATATAAATTTTAAAAAGTAAAATAACTAAAATTAAATTTAAAAAAATAAATAGTAAAAAAATAAAAGATATTAATTAAATAAATAAATAAATAAATAAATAAAAGGAAAGAAAAGAAATAACCAAATAAATAAAGAAAGAAAAATAGAAGAAAAATGGAGAGAAAAAACCTCAAAATAAATAACTTGTATAATAATAATAATAATTAAAAAAAATAGAATCATTAAATAAAAACATCACAAAATGAAAATACACAGATGACTAAACTAAGACACTACATATTGATAAATATGCACTGAATAACCACACATTCTGCTGTGTCAAAGTCAATAAACAAACACAGGTTTATTATGTAAAAAAACAGACACTAATCGATGAATATAGATAGTTGACAGCAAAAGTCTGTAATTATGTAGAAAAGTACTGAGCTGAACTTGTTTTAACAGATGATGTAGAGATAACAGAAGTATGTACACACACACATACGTACATGCATGCATACAAACATTACCCAAACTAAATGCATATGCTGTAATTAAAAATCATTTGGGAATGAATGAAATCACGATTTTAGTGCACTGTTGTTCTCTATGGAATTAATAAACTGGAATTTTTTTTTTTTTATATACTTATTTAAAATATGTTAATTTTTTTTTTTTTTTTTTATATTAATTTTTACACAATGTTCTTAGTGACTGTTTATTTAATAATAATAATAATAATAATAATAATAATAATACCAACAACAGCAATAACAGCAACAACAACGGTAATAATCATAATAATGTGCATTATTGGCTTGTTTTACAGTTGTCCCAGATAATGGTTATAACAAAAGCTACACAAAGAGGCCATCAGACACCAGCTGATGTTGGGGCACCATTAACTGAGGTATACTAATATCACACACCAATGACTCAAGCACTCTCGATGGTACAACAATCAAGTTGTTGGTCTGTAGACCTTTCACAAGGTCTCTGACCCAAGAGTGGATCTAAGGAGTGTGTGGTACTTGACATCCAGTGACACAGATTAGAAAAGATGATTTTTAAATGGCTCCTGATAATTTTAGATAGATATCTGGAATGGCTATGGATAATTTTTAAATATAATTTTTTATTATTTTAAACAGAATTTATTATAGCTTTTGACTATTTTAAACAGAACTTTTGAATGATTAAATGATTCATTTTTTGTTAATAATAATAATAATAATAATAACTACATCACCAACAAAGATAATAATAAAAAAATAATAATAAATGTACTGTAATAGGTTATTATTCTAATAAATAAATAATAATAATAATAATAATAATAATTTAATTTAATAATTAAAAATGATAATAAATGTAATGTAATAATAATGATAATAATAGCAACAACAGCAACAACAATAATATTTATAACAACATGCATTATTAGGTTGATTTTTTTACAGCTGTCCCAGATAATGGTTATAACAAAAGCTACACAAAGAGGCCATCAGACACCAGCTGATGTTCATTCACCATTAACTGAGGTATACTAATATCACACACCAATGACTCAAGCACTCTCGATGGTACAACAATCAAGTTGTTGGTCTGTAGACCTTTCACAAGGTCTTTGACCCAAGAGTGGATCTAAGGAGTGTGTGGTACTTGACATCCAGTGACACAGATTAGAAGAAGATGATTTTTAAATGGCTCCTGATAATTTTAAGTAGATATTTTGAAATTGGCTATGGATAATTTTAAATATGATGTTTAAACAGCTATTAGTTATTTCAAACAGAATTTATATATCTTTTTGGTTTTTGAGTTTGTTATTGATTTTTTTGTACTGATGATTAATTAAATCAGTTTCAGTTGTTTGTTTATACTGTTATGAAACAACACCTACCACATCACCAAAAACTACAACAAAATAATAACCAAACAGATGCTCCAGGTGATTATTCTAATAAATGCAAAATGAAGTGAAATGGTTTTCTACATTAATAAGATTAGTAATATTTTAATAATAATAACAATAACAATAATAATAATAATAATCATAATAATGTGCATTATTGGGTGTTTGTTTTTACAGTTGTCCCAGATGATGGTTATAACAAAAGCTACACTAAGAGGCTGTCAGGCAGCAGCTGATGTTGAGGAACCATTAACTGAGGTATACTAATATCACACACCAATGACTCAAGCACTCTCGATGGTACAACAATCAAGTTGTTGGTCTGTAGACCTTTCACAAGGTCTTTGACCCAAGAGTGGATCTAAGGAGTGTGTGGTGCTTGACATCCAGTGACACAGATTAGAAGAAGATAATTTTTAAATGGCTCCTGATAATTTAAGATAGATATTTGGAATGGCTATGGATAATTTTAAATATGATGTTTAAAGAGCTATGTTATTTTATAGAGAATTTATATATATGTGTGTGTGTATATATCTTTTTGGTTTTTGAGTTTGTTATTGATTTTTTTGTACTGATGATTAATTAAATCAGTTTCAGTTGTTTGTTAATACTGTTATGAAACAACACCTAAAACATCACCAAAAACTACAACAAAATAATAAAAGCAGATGCTTTTATTCTAATAAATGCAAAATGAAGTGAAATGGTTTTCTACATTAATAAGATTAGTAATATTTTAATAATAATAACAATAACAATAATAATAATAATAATCATAATAATGTGCATTATTGGGTGTTTGTTTTTACAATTGTCCCAGATGATGGTTATAACAAAAGCTACATGAAGAGGCTGTCAGGCAGCAGCTGATGTTGAGGAACCATTAACTGAGGTATACTAATATCACACACCAATGACTCAAGCACTCTCGATGGTACAACAATCAAGTTGTTGGTCTGTAGACCTTTCACAAGGTCTTTGACCCAAGAGTGGATCTAAGGAGTGTGTGGTACTTGACATCCAGTGACACAGATGAGAAGAAGATGATTTTTAAATGGCTCCTGATAATTTTAAGTTGACTGTTTTAAACAGAATGTTTAAATGATTAATGATAATTTTAAATAAAATAATTTTTGTGAATGGTTACTAAATCAAACTTTTAAATGGTTAGTAAACAGAATTTTTAATCGTTATTTTATTTTTATTTCTTTCTTTTTTTTTTTTTGTTAGTTTTGGTTTTCTTACAATGACACACCATTAGGGACTGATCCTAAAAGTAATCGCACAGCAACTTAAGAGACCTAACCTCAACCTAACTACTGCCCACGCCCAATTACGAGCGTGAAAAAGAGAACAAACAGGTAACACAGCATTTAAACTGAAGGAAATGTTCTCTGTAAACATTAAACACCTGCTTGAATGGCAGGCCAGCACCTGTCAGTATTTGAACCGATTATGAAAATATCGGCAGAAAATATTCGCACCCACACTCTGCCCTCCTCCCCCCCCAGACAATGTGGAAAAACGATGCTGCCTGACATTTTGGGAAACCATGTATGTGTTTGTCTGCAGAACAAGAACATGATGTGTTGTGCAGCTACTGGAATGCAGGTAAATTGGCTAATTGTCTGCTCCACGTGTGGTAGGTCGTGGGATCAGGACTCCCAAGAGGCCTGAACGAATTACTGAATGAATCAGCCCATGAGGGCTTCATCGGTTCCTTGTAGATGAATGAATTAATTATTACTGAAGAACAAAATGAATTACTCATAGAGGATTGAATCACTGTTGCATGTTATTATTATTAATTTTTTCTTTTTTGTCTATATTTATATATTTATTTATTTTTTATTTTTTTTTTTTTTTTTTTTTGAGGTATATATATATATATACACCTAAAAAAAAAAAAACAATATATATATATATATAGTTAAAAATAAATAAATAATAATAATAATATACATAGTATGCATCATTCCTTTTGCCATAGCATTTGAACTAACAAGTATACCAATGTCAGGATTTGATCAGACTCAGACACAAGGTAAACCATCGGGCCTAGAATTCCAACCATATCTCCTTTTATCAGGTTTTAACATACCAATAGCTCTTCAAGGTTAACATCAATAAGCTGCCACTGCAGTTGTCTGCAACTGTTGAACTCTTTAATCATGGAGGTAGGAAAATACTGACAACTGACTGACCCATGCCCTCTGTGATTGTAAATACTTTTATAGTTTGAGCTATAAATAATGTATGTAGGTACGAAAAGGAAAATGTGATACCTCGTGTGCATGCATGTTCAAATGTGTTGTGTGTGTGTGTGTGTGTGTGTGAGTGTTTGTGTTTGTGTTTGTGTCTGTGTATATTTGTGGTATATGTATGTGTCTATATATGTATTTAAAACACACACACACACACACACACACACACACACACACACACACACGTATCTAGTTACATATGAATGCATTAACTTTGAAAAAATAATAACAATAATTAAATAAATTAATATGTAAAGGATAAGCAAGCTGAAAATTATTTTTAGTCACATCTTATATGTATCAGCAGGAATGTTATATTCAAAACAAAACAAAAATGATTATTTTTCAAAATCAAAGCAGGTTTCTGAGGGTCGTTTTTGTTTTTTTAAATAACTAATCGGATCAAAACCATTATTTCTTCAGCTATAATTCTGATTTGATCTTTTAATATTCTTTTTACGTTCATTCAGATAGTTTTCTTTTTCACTAATATTAAAAAAAAAAAAAACAAAGGGCTAAATACTAAATTGCTTTAACATAAATATTTTAGTTCTTGTTTTAACTAAAACTTTAAAATGCCACCTTCTCTTTTCAAATAATTGTTAGACATTAAACTATTTTTAAGGTGTAAACTGCTTTAAAATAAACATTCACAATTGCTTAAACCTTCCTCTTTCACAAAATTTATTTCCCAAGAGGAAAACTATTTTCTGAAACATTTTTAAAGAGAATTAAAATTAACAACAGTCCTAAATAGCTTGTACAGATCCACATTCTCTTAAACTTTTCTAGAAATTTACTTTTCATTCTAACTTCATTCTGAAACCAGTCTTCTGAAACATTTCTCTCTCTCTCTCTTTCCCTCTATCTATCTCTCTTTCTCTATTTATCTCTCTATCTATCTATCTATTGCCCTCCCTCTAAAAACATTTTGAAAACTAACTAGTAGTAAGGTCAGTACTGCTTTCACCTGTCTACTAAAACATGGCTGCCTCATCTATAAATAGCACGCTTCATGAAGAAAGTGAGGGTCAGTTTACAGTGAGTAAATTTAGTGCCTGGCTGTAAAGGCAGACTAGGTAAAGTGTATGTAGAAGCAGGTAATTACAAATGTCTTTGTCCATCAGTCTAGTCTTACTCTTAACTAAGTAGGAAGAGGAGGTTACAAGAAACATATGCAGTTTTTGGTTTCTGAGTGTATGAAAGCATATAACTTATAAGCTCTTCTTTTTTTCTTCTTCTTTCTTCTCTCTCTCTCTCTCTCTCTATATATATATGTTTTGCTCTCCTTCCTTATTCTCTCATTTATTTATTTTTTATTATTTATTTTCATTATTTATTATTATTCTGAAATATAAAAAAAAAAAAAAATAATAATTTGCTCTTTTTTACCTTTCTTTATAAATTAAAGTTTTTTAATCCCAGTAATTTAAAATTTTTGTCTGTGTTGTACATTTTTTCATCTAACTTAATCCCCTGTTCACATTACCATAGCCTTCAGTTCAAATGACAAATAGCAGCTTTTATGCAGCCATTATTTTTCTTCTGTTGTGTTTTCCTCCACTAGTATTACGACTATTGTTATTGTTGTTGTTGTTAATATTAATGTTATTCATTAATGTATTTTCATTTTTATTCTTTTTTCAAGTGTTTCTTTTTAAATTTCTTTTCCATGAATATAAAAATAAAACCAAAATGACAAATAGAAGAAGAAAAATATAAGTAAGCAGATTGAATGGCAAAAATAAAACTATAAAAATTCTTTACATTTTCTCCTTTGATTAACAACAGATGAATAAATATAGATAATAATTATTAAAGATTAAATTTATTACCAAACTGAGATCACTATCATAAATAAGGGGAAATTGCTATTTATCATTCATTTAAGATAAAATTAAAACTGCACTAAAAAATTCAAATTTTTAATTTTTTTTTTAATTATAAATGCTTATTTTTGGTTTTTTTTTTTAATGTTTATGCCAGTTGGCAGATCTTTAAAATGAGCAATAAAAACAAAATGTCTTACTTCCTAATAGTTTGACAAATGACTACTGTAAAAATAAATAAAATGAAGCGAAGTAAAAAATCTGAAAAAGAAAATTTAAAATAATAAAGTTCAGCCAACCAAATGGCAAATTTAAAAATTAAAAATTTTATATTTTTTTATTAATTTTTTTTATACAAGCTCAAGAAAATTATTTCTTATGTTTATTTATTTATTTATTTGTTTGTTTATTTGTTTGCTTGTTTATCTTATTTGTTTATTTATTTAATTCTCTTATTTTGTAATAGATAACAATAAATAAATAATAGTAATAATAATATTTCTAAGCATTAGAAGATTGTTAATTTTTAGCTTTTTAACTAAAAGGAAAAAAATTATTTGCATTTATCATGTACAAATGGATAGCAGCTGGAGAACACTAATACAGATACTAACAGCTACCCCCCTCCCCAACACACACACACACACACACACACACACACAGAAGTTTTATTTCTCTGCCAACTGATGCAATCTATTCCTGGAACTGCCCTGGGGTCATGAATGCCAAAAAAAAAAAAAAAAAAAAAAAAAAAATTTGAAAAAAAAAAAAAAAAAAAAAAACTTAGCCAAAAACACCCTTGCCAATTTGCTGAAAGGTAGCCTGCAAAATTATTACAGAAAACAGACTGTTGAAAAATAGGCTATTCCGAAATCAAAAAAAAAATAAAAAAAAAAGGAAAAAAAAATATGAAAATAAAATATATGCACCCAAAAATATTCCTTGTGGAACTGAAACAAAAGAACTGTTGAAATCTTTTTTCATAACCAAACATGTTCTTATACCTGACACTACAAACAAAAGCCATATTTCACACACATGTGTGATGCTGGGAGAGAAAAAAAAAACACAAAAAAAACCCCCACACAAGTCTACACAGTACATTAACATACCAGTTATCTACCTTGATAAAAGACAAGGATCAAAATGGCTGCCATCTTGTTTTAACCTTTGACATTTAGGGAAGCAGAGATTATCTTGGTGGGTGATGGCTCACAAAACAGAAAGCCCAGATTACAATAAACAGCGCAGGAAGCAGGTTGTTATGGAGAAAGTCGAGATTTCATCAGCGGCTTCCATGCAAGAAATTAGCAGTCTGACGTCCCACAGAAATACCAAATGTAGCAACAGACATGGCTGGATAGGTGCAGGAAAGGAGGATATGTTTTAGCTGATGATGAACACTATCAGTACTTATGTCATCACACACATGGTTTACAATCGTACAGACAATGTAAGAAGAAACCCACCACTTTCACAATACATTACCTTTCTTTCAGGAAAGGGAAAGAAATGTTTTAGTTAATAATGGTATCAACATAGTTTTTTAATCTGTACTTATTATCATCATATATATGGTCTAGGATCACACAGATAATGCAAAGAAATCCACTATAATTTTGAAATAAGTTACTCTTTATTCAAAAGAAAAAAGGAAACAAAAAAAAGATAAAATGCCTTAAGTTAGTAATGATATTCTTTTTATATGTGTCATGATGTATATGCCTGACAATGCTGCAGACAGAGTATGAAGAAACCAACCACTTATACAGTATGTTATTCTTTTGCAGAGAGGAACAATGGACATTTTTTACACACCTTCAGACAAAGAGAAAACATCCATACAACAGACTGCAGAAAAGATTCAGTAGGCATTACAGGGGTGGAAAGAGAAAAAAACTCAGTAACTCCACTAAGAAGGGTTGATCTTGTTACTCATAGCACCTCAAAGAAAGAGTCTCTCAGCTGACTGTTGCAGGAAAGACCCCAAAATGATTGGAATGAGAAAAAAAAAAAAAAAAAAAAAAAAAAAAATCTCTATGATTCCACTAACAAGGGTAGATCCTACTACCTCTAAGACCTCAAAGAAATGCTTAACCACCGAGTTACATAGAGATAATCTTTCTAATTGCCAAAACCCTAAATCACCAATGAAGTTAAGCTGAACATCTGCCTGCAGTGAAAAAACAAAAACAAGAAATTATTTTGCTTTCTGTTCGTTTTGGGGGATTTTTCTACATTTTAAAAAAAAAAATTTTTTTTTACCTCCACTCTCCTCTCCCCTCTTTCATGCTTTATGGGAAGAGAAATGAGAAAGTTGGATAGGGGGGGTGGACCCCCACAGTGATCACATGCAGTGGTTATTTCAGTGAATTATATACAGATAAAGTTTATGGCCCAACTTAAGCACTCCATTTAACACAGCAAGCCAGGCCGAAGAACAGCCAGGTTTTATTGCGTGTGTCATAAACATCATCATTACAGGTGTTGAAAGTTAAGTAATAGATGTTTAGACTGAGAATGTGTGTAAATATCACTGTATGTGTACATGCATGTGTGAATATTATTGTGCCTGTGTGTATGTGTATGTGTGTGTTGATGAAATCACAATATATGTGGTTAAGTCTATGTTTAAGTGTGTGTGCATGTGTGAATAGTATTGTGTTTGAATGTATGTGTGTGAAATCAGAACATACATTTCATCAAAATTATACATTTAAATTAACTACAATCAAAAACAGACAAACATTTACATATATGCATACATGTTCTCTGATCTATATAAATATTCATAATTTCATACTCTGGCATCCATCCATCCATGCATGCATACATACAAACATACATCACACACAGACAGACACCCACAACATAAAAAACATACACATGTCATTATTAATTTAAAAAAATAATAATAATAATTTACAAATTTGTGCTTTCAGTGTTCTTAAGATTTTCTCAGTTTTAAAATTAAAAACACTTTTTTTAGCATTCTTAAAATATTAAGTTAACATATCTAATTCCAAACTACAAAAAGCCAAGGTTTTTTCTAATTTATTTCAAATATACATTTTCCTTCTTTTTTCATTCTTCGGTTAAAAAAAATGTTTAAAAAAAAATTCAGCAGATTGTTTTCTGAAATTGATAGTCAAATTTTCAATCTTCTAAAAATACAGTTTTTCATTTAAAAAAAAAAAGATAGAAAAACAAGAGGAAACGGTTTTGAAAAAAAAAAAGAGAAGAAATAAATAAATATTTAAAAGGAATGACAATTTTTTTATTTTAAAACAGCTCTACTGGTGTTGTTAAAACCACACAAGCTTATTTTCTTACTGGTTATCTGAAGCCAAATTTAACATGATAAATCTGAAGTCTGAACTTAATCCGATTGCATTCCTTGTGTGTCTTAAGTCAGCCCGATATCTCAGTATCTATGTCTGGATAACTCATAAACTGGTGTAAAGATAGGCTCATGAGAGAGAGAGAGAGAGAGAGAGAGAGAGAGAGAGAGAGAGAGAGAGAGAGAGAGAGAGAGAGAAAAACAGGACTGTTTGAGAATGAGAGAAATTCTGAATGCAAAAAGAAAGGATGAAAAACTAAACAAATACAAAAGCACAATGAGAATATAAAGAGAAAGAAAGAAAAGAATTATTCACTGTGAAAAATTGAAAAATCTGGAAACAAAGAGTGCAGACATTCAGAGAGAAGGTAAAAGAAAAGAAAAATAGACAAATAATGTTAATACATAATGGAAAATAAAAGTAATAAATTAATAAGAGAAGAAAAGAGAAGAGAAGAGAGAGAGAGAGAGTGTGTGTGTGTGTGTGTGTGTGTGTGTGTGTGTGTGTGTGTGTGTGTGTGTGCTTGTGTTTAGTAATGACAAAAAAAAAAAACATGACAGAGAAAAACAGAAAAGGACATGGAATGGAAGGAAGGAAAAACTGAGATATTAAACTAAAATATAAAAAGAAGAAGGACAAAAAAAAAAAGAATAGAAATGAAAGTCAAAGGAACAAAATAAAACACCCCCCCAAAAAAAAAAAGAAAACAAAGAATTTAAAACATTTTAAATTAAAGCAAATGAAGCAAAAGAAAATGAAAAAAAAGAAGATAAAAAAAACAAAAATGCTTCTGGTGAAATCATTACAAGATGTATGGGCTTCAGCCTTGTTCTATTATGAAAATAAACTCAATACTCTTATGTAAACAAGGTTCCTGGGGGTCAAAACCCTCAACAGGCGTAAGGTGGTACACAGGTCTGTGACACTCTCATAGATCACAAACCAAATGACAGGCTGCAAGTCGACATCTCATGATTTCTAACTATATTACACGCATTTCGTTCCAGTCCACTTAATCTACGCCAAAGGAAAATTTCGGCTTTTCTCTGAAATACACACAGTCGTTGAAATTTTAAACTTCTTGACAACAATTACGTACAGCTTGTAATTATCTCTAACAACAGTGCGTATTGTTTGGTTGGAATATTTTTCCCGTGCGTTCACTTGCTTTCCCTCATATGCAGCTGTACCTCAGCCTCGTGTTTTGTTCAGAGTTATTCTTGGAGTTTGAAACAGGAATGCTAAATTCAGTCATGTACTATACTACCTTGTAACTCTCAACCACTCAGTATACAGGTTATAAATATGTGTATGTGTGTGAGTGTGTGTGTGTGTGTGCATCTGTGTATATATGTATACACGTGTGAGTGTAGATGTCTGTATTTACATTTATATTTTATTACTGTACAAATGAGTCAGTTAAATTATAAATCAATATTGTTGTTAAAACAAGGAACAGTACATATTAAAAATGTAAAAAAAAAAGAGATAATGAATATGTTATGAAAACAATACCAAATTTATATATATATTGGCCAATATATAAAAGAGTCTTAAAAATAATGAAAATTAAAAAACTAAGATATCCAAAACATTAAAAACAGTTTTCAAAAGATGTGATCGCTGACTTAAGAACAGAAACAATAAAACTGTGTTATTAAGATTCTGATTTCCTTGTTGGTGATGGCAACCATCAGGTGCTTCTGGAAGAAAATGACTACCTGTCAGTTTTTGTGAACATAGTTCTTTGAAGAATGGAAGCCAAAATCATATCAAAGAATTTGGGCAAGGACAGAAAGAGGTTAATTAAAACCTGTTACCAGGTTTTTACTGAAAAACCTACTTCGTTGTTACCTGATTACCATAGACAAAAATGTGAAAGAGAACAAAGAGAAAAAGGAGAATTGGGGGAAAAGGCTGGAAAAGGGAGAGAGGGAATGATAAGAAAGAATGATGGAAGGAATAAAGAAAGAAAGAAAAAATTGATAACAAATAAAGAGAAAACATGAAAAGAAGATAAAAGACAAAATATTTTTACAATGGAAAGACAGATGGAAACAGGAAAATAATAAGGTTAGCAAGAAATAGTATGACTGAGAAAATTAAGAAATGGATAAAGATAGACAGAAGGATGAACTACAAAGAAGGGAATGGGTAAGAAAAAAACAAGGATAGAATAACGAAAGAAAGAAAGGAATAGCAGGAAACAGAGAAAAATGACTCCCCAAAAATCTGAAATAATAATAATAATAATAATAATAATAATAATAATAATAATAAAGTAAAAAGGTGAAAGTGTTGTATTGAAGATTACAGAAATAATTAAATAAAGAAGAAACTTCTCGCCTGGTTCTTTTTATTGTTCACTTTCTTCATTACTTTAATAAGCCTCACACTAGTTCACGCATGGGTGATTTCAGAACAGGGACTTTCGGGGACACTTCTAACAAGAACAATGCACTCACTGCCACACACTCCTTCATGCATGAACGATTCTGTAAAAAGGGGGGGGATTTCAGGAACTCTTCTAAGCCAATAACAATTCACTGACCCCCCCTCCCCACCCACACACAACATCCACCAGACTATCAAAGTATGAAAGGTCATGACCTAAGTCCAGATGGAATGTCTTTCATAAATTTGCAAACATCCAATGAGTCATATTTGATTGCTATCGATAACAAGGACACGAAGACAATTTTAATCTTCATTTCTGTAAAGGGGAAGGCAAGGAATTCGATACCTTTGGGCGAAACTGAACACAATGGTGGCAATTTACAGAGACCGGTTGGCGATGGTTGGCGATGTTCACGGTGCTACAGCATTGATCTTCACAACACTGTTGTGACTACTACCACTACCACATCGACGGTTTTCCCACTACTGCAGTGATGTTGACACCATAACAACAGCAGTGTACATATCACTACTATACCACTGAAAATAGAAATACTGTACCAATCTTCCTATCACTGTTATGTGACTATTCATACAAATACCATAACTAATGTTCACATCACTACCATGCCTATATTCATACACTACTGTAGCAATGTTTATATCACTACTATACTGTTGTTCATAAAACCACTAAACCAATGTTCATACCACTACTATACCAGTATTCTTACTATTACCACCATACCAATGTCTATACCATCATTACCATACTAATTTTCATACCACTACCATACCAGTGTTCATACTATTAGCATACTGAAGTTTACACCGTTACTTTAACAACAATCACACCTACTTCTACTACTATTACTACCACAATGACATTCAAACCATTACCTCTCTGATGTTATTAACACCATTAGATTCAGTTTGTTACAATTCACGAGACTTTTTACAGTTTTTGAGTCCATTTTCACCTATTGCGTCAAGGTTTAAAGAAAATATGACACAAACTGGTTATTAGCTTAATACAGAGATTCACAATCTTTAATCATACCAGGTGTTCTGTTTTAATAAAGAGTTAACAGTTTGATATCCATTTTCACTTATTATTTCATATTTTTAAATTAACAACTGATGTGGGTAAATTGTATTTAGGCTGTATGGCCTCTTCATATGGTGATATTTTGAATTTAAATTTATTTATAAGAAATATATAAACACGTAAATACAAATACTGTCAGGATAAACTTTAAATTCAACATGGATTTTTTAAATGTTTGTATCATAAAACTAATTAAATGAAATATGGCTTTCTGTGAAACACATATATTTTGGCAGTCATTCATATTTATACAAGTTAAGTAATAGCCAAAAGAAATAAATAATGACTGTTTTTTGGGGGGGATTAGGTTGTTTTTTTTAAAAGATTTCACATGAGATTTATATTGAGTATTTTTTAATAGATAATGATATGTACATAGTGTACACTGCAAACACAATATCACAAAACTATTTTCACAGCCAAAGTTTTCAATGTCATTATATTTCTCTACATGACATAACAGATTTACACAACACATTACAATCTCTATTTCAATATTTATACATTACAACAATACAACTTCATTGTTGTTGATTTGGTGTGATATTTGAACTTTGTAATTAATTCCAGGTAATTTCCTGGGTGGGCTTTAGGGATGGGGGTGAAGGGGTTTTAGATCATGATGGTTCATTTAAAATTAATTTTGCTTTAACCAGCAGGAGATAGCGGTTATCGTCTTTGATTTACCATTTCATTGATTAATTTTAAATCTTATCTGCAGCACAAAATGAAGTGTAACATAATTCACTATAAACATTCCAAATTTGATTTTTCAAATCTTCCAGTTAATTTGAAGTTCTTTTTAAGGAGGGGTTTAACAAAGAAGGGGGTATGATGTGTTCAAATTACAAAGCTACACTCATTTTTATTAAAATGGATTTTAATAATACCGTAAAATTGTATCTAGCTAGGGTGGTTGAATATTTTCATTGCTAATATCAGGTGTCGTATTATGTTCGATTTTTTCTCTCTAAAATTATCATTACTGGATAACAATGACGCACAGCATTGTTAGTCAACACATTTTGAAATTCAATTTACAGCTAAGGTAAGATTTTGCAGTTGGATGGTTATTTTTATAAATTATTTGAATTACCTGGCAACAAACGATACAGAATAAGACATTAATCACAGTAGCAGAAGTTATTATGCGACTGAATGAGAATAATAAATTACTAAGTGTAACACATCTACCGCTCAGAATTTTGTTCTGAATACATTACAAGTGTAATATTTCTTACAATTTCAGTCTGAATAATCCTTTATCTTGAATTTCTATTGACCATTGTTCCATGTAATCACAGTTAAAATACTTCGGTGGTTATTAAATTCAAGTAACAAATTTTGTTTTGGCCATTACTAAGCAATTTCATAGCTGGCTGATTGCTTTGTTCCAGTTTTTCCTGAGACTGTTGTCACCAGTGTAATTTTTGTTGTAAGGATAATGAAAGACTGAGTAAAATTATTATAGATAAATGAAGGCTTTGGAAAATGGTATAATATCCTATGAGCTGAATTTATTTTTATAATTCTGTCTCTGTGTGTTTGTGTGTGTGTATGTGTGTGAGTATGTGAAAATATGTGTTTATATATATGTGAATGTGTGTCTGTGAATGTGTGCATTTGTCTACATGTGTTTGTGGGTATGTGTATTTATAATATACATTTTCTAATGAACAGATATGTGTGTGTGTAGCTGTGTTTATGTGAATATTTATGTTAATATGTCATCTTTTTCTATCTCTCACATACACGAATAAATGAACTAAACAAATGAAAATGAAATATAACAAAAACTCAAACAGTAACCAATTAACATCTCTCTCTCTTTTTCTCTGTCACTGTTTCCTCTCTTTCCCACACTCTCTCTCTCTCTCTCTCACACACACACAAAACACACACACAATGACACACACACGCACAAATTCATATTTCTGTACTCACCATCAAATTTTTTCGTTCTTGATGAGAAGGTGGTTCTGATAAGTTTGTAGGCTTGGTTCAGCTGCTGCTCGTGTTCTTTCATACTTAGGTGTTTGAGTTTGCCCTCCATGTCACTGGTGCAGCAAGTGTATCCCTGGGGACAAACATCCAAATGATCTCCTGCAAAAATGTAAATTAGGTTAAAAATGTATTTACAATCATTCTGAAGTACAAATTGTCACAAATTTGGTTTATATTTGGGAGTTGGGGGATTTCACAGTGTGTGATAATTAAATGAACTCTGAAAAATTAAATTTTATATATCGTTTACATTTTTCAGTTTATTTTTTAGTCTATCGCTATATGATAAATTTCACCTCACGAACATTTTTTTTTTTTTTTTTATTAAACTTTATTCAGTAATATACTGAAATCATCTGGGAAAAAAATTGTAATAAAATATCATTTGCATTTACATTTTCAGTCAAATTAATATAACATATGAGATAATTCAAGTGATTTTATAAATACTGTCAGTTTTTATTTTTCATATTAATTTAATTATATTCTAACTTGCACTTATTTATGTATATAATGACAGTATGAAAAAAATAATGTATTAAAAAAAAAAAATAATAACAAACAAATAAATAAAAATAAAAATTTATTTTAAATACTGAATTAATTATATTAATTTGTTACTTACATAATCAAAGTAGTTTCTCTTATTTTATATTAAAATGAAAATTTAAAACGTTACTTTATTTTGTTGTTTTTAATGAATTTTGTTCTGTTTATATATAATGGGCAAGTGATTCCATACCTAAAATATTACACTCATGTGACTAACTACAAAATTTTAAAATTTTATATTTTTATATTTAATCTTTTTTATTAATTGGTTATTATATATAAAACATTGTAGTTGCATACATGTGTGTATTTGTGTTTGTGCAAGTGAAGGTATGTATGAGTGTATTTGTGTGCACATTTTAATAAAACAAAAAAAAAATAAATGTCTATAAAAGAAAACAAAAAATAAAATAAATGTAAAAACTATAAAAAATAAAGAAATATTAATAACCCTTTCAAAAAAATAAAATAAAATAAAATAAAATAAATAAATAAATATAATAACTGAATTAAACCAAAAAAAAAAGATAAATAATAATAAAAGATTAGAAGGAATATTAACTATATATATATATTTGTATGTGTATGTGTGTGTGTACATATACAGATTATATATAATCCCACCAATCTTTTAACAAATCTCTAATTAACTAAATCAGTCAAGCACATCATTCTACATTCCTCAAAAAAAAAAAAAAAAAAAAAAAAAAAATAATAATAATAAACAAAATAAACAAAATAAACAAAATTTAAAAAAATAAATAAATAAATAAATCCATATAAAAATAATAATAAATAAATAAATAAATAAATAAACCAACAACAACAACAACAAAACAAAAAAATGTCTAAAATGCACCATCACTTGTTAACAAAAGAAATCCCGAAAACTGATCCATAATCTATTTTACGTAGGAATTATTCGACCAGAAAGAAAAAAAAAAAAAAAAAACAACAAACAACACAGATCAACCTCTCCCACCAAATAAGTATAAAGTTACAATGCAATGAATGGAAAAATATGAAATGTCAAAAGAGACGGGCCACAAAGGCATGGGAAGCCAAGCTGAAGTTATTTCGACTCTGCACACTGGAAACCTTTATATTTATCTGAATTAACCATTCCCAGAGCAAATGACCCTTGACAAATGGGCCTGCTCCAAGCGTGTACAAATTCATTATGCATTTCACAAAGCAGTTATTTGCTACTGTGAGAAACAAGTTGATCAAATGACAATTAAAATATATGAAACGGTTGCATGTGGTTATGAAGATAAATGCCTCTGATAAAAACAGATTAATGGTGTGTCTGATGATACAGATCGAGTATTATACATTTTAATTAGTATTGAGCTTTGGATTACTTTGTGTTCTGTATGTCAAAAATAGTATTCTGTAAGACTTGTTTATAAATCCAGTTATGATTCGTAATTTGTTTTCTGCGATAACTAATATCATTAAGACTGTTAAGATTATTTTTAAATGAATTCCCCCATTACAAGATTATTTTGTTATAAGATTCATTATGTCTTAAAAACCGTTCCTTTAAAACTAAACTCCCATTGTGATTTGAAATTTTGTTTATGGAAAATCCCATTGTGATCTGAAATTTTCTTTATGTAAAATTCCATTGTTGTTTAAAATTTTATTTATATAAAATTTCACTGTAGCACAAAATGTTCTTTATGTAATGTGTTCCATTTAGGCTGAATCATCCATTTAAATTAATTCCCAGTGCATTAATAAAACTTTGAAATGTTAAGGTGTATTTTCCAGCATCCAGTTTTGTATTCATTTATTTATTTTGCTACTAGGTTTATTACCACTTTTTATGTCTTCGAAATGATGCACATAAATATGCTATCTTTGTTTTTAATTATTAACTTCTTTTTTTTTTTTCTTTTTTTATAATGAACATTTAGTTTTCTGCAAAAATCCCAATATAATGCTATAATCTAAATATTTAAAAAAAATTAAAAAAAACAATTTACAAAAAAAACAATTCCTATTATTTAATTATTGATTTATCCTTGTACCAAAGCCCACAAAATATTGTCAATAAATTCATTTTCTAATACAAAAAAAGTGAAAACAAAACAAAAACAATACCTCTGACAACATAAAAGATAATTCAGATCAAGCCCAGCTATAAAATTATGAGACATATATGCTAGTCGGTGAAAACAATATTTAATATCAATATACAAGGTACTTGTAAGTGTGCTCATACATAAAATATTGCCTGTTATGGTCTGTGAGGTATTATTAATACCACACAGTCTATGTAAGGACACAGACATTTAGTAATGGGCAATACTAAGTCTATTCAAATATTTAATAGAATTTATTGCCATTTGCATACTTTAATGTCATGAATTTTTATTATTTCTCTTTTTCATATATATATTTTTTATTTTTTTATTTCCTTCTTTGTTATTTATTATTTTCATCATTTTATATTTAATTTGTTGTGGTTTTTTTTTTTGTCTTCACTGTTAACAAGTGATACTAAAAAGAAAAAGAATGAGAGATGGACAGAAGAAGGGATAGACAGAAAACAAATGAACTAAAATGTTATCAGTAATAGATATAGTTTGCTTCTTGAAGGTTAATTTGTTTGGGAGGTTTACTAGAAGGATATTGTTTTATTTGTGTATGTATTCGAGTACACTAGTCTACATACATATGCGCATGTGTGTGTGTGTGTGTGTGTGTGTGTGTGTGTGTGTGCATGCATTCGTGTGTGCATGTGTGTGTGTGTGTGTGTATGTGCATATGTGTTTGTGTGTTTCGTTAGTGTGGTTATATGATTAAAACATTACAAATACCATTCTTCTTTCAGAGTTTGCAACCTACTCTTTCTTTTCTTATTTTCTTCTTAAATTCTCTATAAATACCAAAATCTCACATATATTCCAAAAGGATATTTCTTCTTTTTTCTTCTTCTTCTTTTTTTTTTTTTTTTTTTTTTTTTGTTTTGTGCTTTTCCTTAACCTTTTAATCTTTTCTATCTACCTCTCAGGTAACCATGGCAACAGCTGACCAGAATGGTCAGTGCACCTGACACCAGCTTTGTAGCATCTCTGGCATTAATTTCCTCCCCCCTGCCTCTCTGTTTTGCCATCAAAATGCAAGGGACCCAGGGCTTCCTGGACAGCAAAGTCAGCCATTACTTAACAGCATTCATCCATCATTCAACAGCAGTTTAAAATATTTCTACATGCTTTTGACACCTACCAGAGACCGAAGAGCGACATACTTTTATGTAGGTCGTTTTGAAGGTGTTTGTTGTTGTTGCTGTTGCAGTAGTAGTGGTAGTGGTAGTGGTGGGTGGTGGTGGTGGTGTTGGTGTTGGTTTAAAAATGGATGACAGACAAGTTATGTGGATAGAGGGAGGGTGGTTATATGTATTGAAATCAGAAAATGATGTGGATCAGAATGTTGTATATTTGTGTGTGTGTGTGTGTGTGTGTGTGTGTGTGTGTGTGTGTGTGTGTTAAACTTGGTAACTCTCATCAACATATATTTCATGTAAACAAGAAATAACATAGTAGACCTAAATCTTTTTTTTTTTTTTTTTTTTTGTTAAATTATCATAACTTTATACTTGAATGGTAACCCTGAAGATAAAATTAATATCTGGCAACTCAAAGAATGTTACATTTCACCATCTCCTCCAAAACAAGACTAGACCCAAGGTATGTAACATCTAAACATATAAAAAAAAATGAAATAACAACAAAAAACCTATAAAGCTGTGTTTAAACAGTAATGTGGCAAAAACAAAAATGGTTCAAGTATGCTTTTTCTAAAGTGATGGTGTTTCTGTTAAATATTTATCACAAACTCATGTTGTTTCTGTTAAATATTTATCATAAACTCATGTTGTTTTGGTTAAATATTTATCATATGTTGGTTGCGTTCATTTATAAAAAAAATTCAGGTTCTTTCTGTTAAATACTTAACATTTATCATGTTCTATTAAATACAAATAAACTTATGATAAATGTTGTTTCACTTAAATACTTATCATAAACACATGTTGTTTTTCTTAAATACTATCATACACCAGTGTTGTTTTTGTTAAATACTTATTACAAGTATTTAACAATCTGAACATGAGTTTGTGATGAGCAAATCCAGAAGATGAGTGTACAATAATTGACACTGGCACCTGCCAGAATTCTTCAGCAGTAGGCATTACAGCATGTGTGTGTGTGTGTGTGTGTGTGCATGTGTGTTGGATGACACTAGCAGTCAGAACACAACAACACACAATTAAGAATGGATCTGCTCAAATGGATTTGTGGAGGCCCAAACCTTAAAGTTACCAGCTACCTCTCTCTCTCTCTCTCTCTCTCTCATCAAACAAATCCACTTATTACCAGCCATATCATGCAAAAAAATACCTGCATCAGCATTCAAATATGGAGCAGACTAATTTTTTGTGGCAATTATTTAACTATCAATAACACTTTCCCATTCTGCCACTTGCTGTAGAAATAACCCTCATTGCGACGCCATTCAGGAACAAAAAGCAGAGCCGAATTCAAATCCACTTTCCCATGAAACGGCACAATGGATGCGATCTCTTTTTATCGTTACTTCATAAGCTGCAAGGCAGCCACGGATATATATATACACCAGGCAGGCTGCCTGGCCATGCGTGAAATAGCAAAAGCAGGGCCACACATCGTACACATTATTAATATTTTATTGTGTGTTATGGTAGTAAAAGATCATAAAGAGAGACCTGAATCGTGTTATCGCTGTATATGATTATCTATTTTTCGGACGTCATTTCTCGTGCACACTTTGAAGCAAGGGGGAACGCATGCTGTGGAGAGATGAGCTGCATTTGTCCACAGCGAGGTTTGACAATGTGAAGTGTCGCATGGTTCAGAGATGAAAGGGGGAAAAAAAAGGAAGAAAGATTTGTATTTAAGCACCTTCTCTAACCTACCCCATGGTAACGAGTTCCTACCCCCCATACCAAAACCAACTGTGGTGAAAAATAAAATGTAATATGTGAGTTACACTAAGGTCTAGGCAATTCAGTTCACATAATAAATGATATGTAAATTAATAAGACTGTTTAGCTACTAAACATTGCATCTTGTTACTCTCTCGTTTTTTTTTTTTTTTTTTACTCCATCTTTTCATGTCTGCTCTCTTCTTATTTACCATCCCTCTTTTCCTTTCTTTTTACTTTCTCCCCATCTTTTTATGTCTTAATTTAATTTATTTTAATTTATTTTTCTTATTTCTTGTACCTGTCTCCACACACACACACACACACACAGATCTCAGAAACAAAACACACAAATCTGAAGTGGAGATTCTGAGTTGTTCCATCATTTTCCAGTTAACTTGTTCGCTCACATTTCAGTAAAATTACTCCCTGGCTTTTCAGTTAACTTTACTCCCTTACATTTCAGTGAAGTTGTTGTTCCATTCATTTTTCTGCAAAAGTTATCCCTTCACATCTCAGCGAAGTTTAAACTGTGTTCCCCAATTTTCCAATCAATAACTACCAGAACTGGTTGAGGTTCAGGCGAGTAACAAGACAAATTTTCTTTTTAACATGAAAATACAGCAGATATTGCACGCCCTCCAATTTACATTTGACAAAACGGAATATGATCTGTGTTTGCATAATGCCACGATGACTCATGACGTCCTTCATTAACTTTGGAACATCCCTTGTTAGATATTCTTATAAAAAAAAATTTTTTTTAAATGTTTTAGATTTGTATCGAGACATTTTGTTTCTGTATTGAAGTAATATTGGCATTATGCAAAATTACACTTATAATAAAGATTTATTTTTTTCTAAAATAAAATATAATAAAAATAATAATAATAAAGAAAAATAAGAAATATAATAAACAAATACAAAAACAAAAGCAAAAACAAAAAAAAACTAAAAAATAATAAAATAAAAACAAAAATAATAGTAATAGTAATAATAATAATAAATAAATAATAATAACCAGTCCAAAATAATAATAATAATTATAAACTTAATAAATAAATAATAAAAATAAAATAATAATAATAATTTTTAAAATATCCAAAAGTAAGAAATAAAACAATAAAATAAAATGGATTCTTTAATAAAATAAAATAAAAAGGAAAAAAAAAAAAGTAAAAAAAAAAAAAAATCATTCTTCTTCCAAGACAACACAACAAGACGAAACCAGAGTCAGAATTAAATAAAGGAAAAGATAATATTACCCACATTTAGTATCAAATTGAAGTTTATATGAATATTAATCAGCAACAAATGAATATTAATCATCTGCAATCTTTGTACAGCTGGCAAGTTAATATCTATGACTTTGTATTTCATTGCAGTTAATTTAGTTTGTTGCAATGAATACGTCCAGAATCCAACTTCGCAGTAATACGTCATTTTTGGAGCCGTTAAGAAAATGTCCGCCTAACTTCGCTGTCGAAATGGAATACTTTGTTTACGACCTGGCTAAATGAAAATTTTATAAAATAAATGCATTTTCTCTATATTTAACACGACAGAAATGAATAAAATGGAAAAAAAAAAAAAAAATTCTTTGAAATAATAGCATTAGGTTCTGTAATATTGTGTTTTGTGGAATGGTGCATTTATCAAATGGGGAAAGAGTTAAAAAAAAAAATGTTTTGAACAGTTGGAAGAGTAAAATTATCAAACTGCTGATCTTCACAGTGTTTAAGCTCTTACAGAAAGGTGTATTTTTACATTTTGTTTTTATTCTTTTTTTACACTGGAATGATATGTTATCATTTTAACACTATAGTTGTTTGTCTATTTTTTTTTTTTTTTTTTAACGTAAAATGAAAAATAAATTTTATAGCTATATAAAATGCAGTTTTTAATATATTAAAAATCCCTAAATACATAAAAATATTTTTAAAATTTTTAAAAATTAAAATAAAGTATAAATTAAGAAAGAAATTGAGGCCAGCTGTTCTTGCTTAAAACAATTCTTTACATAAAATGTTTCTATATGAAACAAAGATAAAGAAATAAAAGCCATAGTATTTTTAGCAGATATATTAACACTTCCTTCAAAATAATTTCTAAAATAAAATGTTTGCACCTATATTAAAATTAGCCATATGATTTGAATTTAATTTTTTTTTTAATAAAACTTAATATCTTCAACTTTTTTTTTTTTATGATCTCTTTAAATAAATTTACTAAATAATTTCACTAAATATTATGAACTGTTTTAACTTTATCTGTTAACAATCTCTTTAAATTTATTTATGAACTCAAACTAAAATCTTTTATGAATTAGTCTTGTTTAAATTTATACACTAAACTTTTTACATACACAACCCTAAGAACTGTTTAATTTATGATCTGCTTGTTTATGAACCACTCTCAACATTTATGTATAAACTATTTTAATTTGTTTACACATTAATCTTTTTAAATTTATTTATGAACTAACCTCTTCATTACACAAACGAACTGATATATGACAACAGCATAAAAAGGGTATCTACAGCAAGACCTGTTGTATTTTTTATGTAAACCTTTAAACATGTTATATATTAGTTTAAGAAACTGTTACTGATGGAGAAACTAGATATATTAAACAAAAAATTTAAAATCTTTATGAGAATTAAACATAAATTATTAAAAACAACTTCATGATAAAAACTACAGCAATTAATAAAAAAATTATTAAAAATAATTACAAAACAAACAATAAATTCCCATAAAAATGCCTATGTAGTTCCAAGAAAAAAAAACCCAAAACCCCAAAGGACTTAAAAACACAAAACATTATCTAATAAACTCAAAACATACAAATAAAATCTTTTGAGTTTATAAAACCCCAAAATGGCTAATGAACCCTAAAACACAAAAATCAGCCCCCAATTTCATAGAAAACAAAATTGATGATGGTCTAAAGTTTTAAATTCTCTTCTGAATTCAATAGTTCAACCTTTCTTTTCTCTATTAACCTGTCTAAATCTAAAACCAGCATTAAGAAGCATGAGAATATGAAAATTATTATACAACAGCCTAAACTTTTATATTATTATTATAACACAGTTACATGACATTCATGATTTTATTAACAGAAAAGATGAATAAATAATCAAATCTCTCCTTAAATACTTGATGTTTTCCCTTGATAATTTCAGTGCCCAGTACAGTGTGTCTTAATCATTTTAGTGTATGGCCCAGTGTGCCTTAATCATTTTAGTGTCTGGCTCACTGTCTTAATCATTTTAGTGTCTGGTTCAATGTTCCTTAATCATTTTAGTGTTTGGTTCAGTGTGCCTTAATCATTTTAGTGTTTGGTTCAGTGTGCCTTAATCATTTTAATGTCTGGCCTAGTGTGTCTTAATCATTTTAGTGTCTGGCTCAGTGTGTCTTAATCATTTTAGTGTTTGGCTCAGTGTGTCTTAATCATTTTAGTGTCTGTCTGGCTCAGTGTGTCTTAACCATTTTAGTGTCTGGCTCAGTCTGTCTTAATCATTTTAGGGTCTGCTTCAATGTGCCTTAATCATTTTAGTGTTTGGTTCAGTGTGCCTTAATCATTTTAATGTCTGGCCCAGTGTGTCTTAATCATTTTAGTGTTTGGTTCAATGTGCCTAAATCATTTTAGTGTCTGGTTCAATGTGCCGTAATCATTTTAATGTCTGGCTCAGTGTCTTAATCATTTTAGTGTCTGGTCCAGTGTGCCTTAATCATTTTAGTGTCTGGTCCAGTGTGCCTTAATCATTTTAGTGTCTAGTTCAATGTGCCTTAATCATTTTAGTGTCTGGTTCAATGTGCCTTAATCATTTTACTGTCTGGCTCAGTGTGCCTTAACCATTTTAGTGTCTGGCTCAGTGTGCCTTAATCATTTTAGTGTCTGGCTCAGTGTGCCTTAATCATTTTAGTGTTTGGTTCAATGTGCCTTAACCATTTTAGTGTCTGGCTCAGTGTGCCTTAATCATTTTAGTGTTTTGTTCAATGTGCCTTAATCATTTTAGTGTTTGGTTCAGTGTGCCTTAATCATTTTAGTGTTTGGTTCAATGTGACTTAATCATTTTAGTGTTTGGTTCAGTGTGCCTTAATCATTTTAGTGTTTGGTTCAATGTGCCTTAATCATTTTAGTGTTTTGTTCAATGTGCATTAATTATTTTAGTGTCTAATTCAGTGTGCCTTAATCATTTTAGTGTCTGTTTCAATGTGTCTTGATGATTTTACTGTTTGGTTCAATGTGCCTTAATCATTTTAGTGTTTGTTTCAATGTGCCTTGAGATAACATAACTGCTATAACTCCAGTTTCACAATGAATGAGACAGACAGACAGACAGACAGACAGACAAATCTGTACCATAACCTTTGTGGCCCACTGTGAGTGAACTGGAGACTGAGTCATTTGTTATTAGAAATGGAGAAAGCTGACAGGCAATTATCTAGCTTCACTAAACGTGTCTGTCGAATCACCACTCAAATTTGACACATTCTCAAATTAAAATATCTCGTTAGAATTTAGTGCTGAAATTACCAATAAGTAACTGTTAGATACTTGGTGTTCACATTTTGCAGCAACTCACCATTTTGTTGGAAGTCAGGGCTCAAATTACCATTAAGTAATTGTTAGATATTCGGTGTTCAAATTTTGCAGTATCTGTCCGTTTTGTTAGAAGTTAAGTTCTCAAATTATCGAAAGTAGCCATTTTTGTGAAAATTTACTGGTTCTAATTAGAATTATTATTACTGAACATTTTGTTAGAATTTGTTGTTATATTTTAGTTTTAAACTTGACAAAAAGTAACTATTCTGTTAAATTTTAGCATTCAGATTATCAAAAGTAATCAGTTTTTATTATAATTTAGTGTTAAAATTGTGAAAAGTTACTTTTTTTCAAATCTGGTGTTCAAATTATCTGCAGTGACAAGTTTGCTAAAATTTTGAATTATCAAAAATGTAGTGTTGATATTCTTTAAGAACCAACTTCTTTTTTCTTGTTTGTTTTTAATTTATTTCTTCTTTTTAAAATTATGTAAAATGCCAAATCTGGAAAACAAATATAAACCTCCAAATCTTAAAGTTTTTTAGGTTATTAATATTTAAATGCTTAAGTATATAGTTAAAATAGCTGTTACTGAATAACATGCATTCAAACAACATATATATACAAAAATTAAAAAGATTCTTTGAATTTACTGCAAACTTTGATATACCAGTTTAATGTTTAATTTTTTTTATTTTTTTATTTTTTTATTTTTTATTTTCTTAAACATACAAATATGCATTAAAAAAATCTCTGAACAAAACAAACAAAAAAAATATGAGAAAAAAACCAAGAACAAGCTGACAGCAAGAAGCAATAAAAATAATAATAACCACAATAAAAAAAATAAACAAACAATTATTCTAATCCTCCCTGGCTAAATACATGTAATCCGCCCACAAAAACAAAACCAGAAATCACCACTACATTATTGAGCAATGAAAAAAAAGCTGACACTAAGAACTTATAACTGGGAAAATGATCACACTTTTCCACCCAATGAGATAGCTGTAATGGGGAGCATGCCTACTGCCATAAAATGGTACTAAACATGTCATAAAAACTTGTATGATACGACAAGCCAAGCAAAGACGATTGAAGGAATGGGTGCACGCGATATTATTTTGCATTGGCCACAAACTAGGCCATCAAAGCAAGTCAGATGCCTTTTAATGTTGCTTTTATAGACACACAATCTCATTAGCATTTTATCCAAAGAGTGGTTGACAATGCCAACTTAACAGTCGTCAAATCATATTTTGTGCTTGGATTTTGTTTACTGCTTCTTAATAAGGATAAAGTTGCTAAATGTTAATTAAAACAGATTTCTGTTGATAAATGATTATTGACTCTTGGCTGATATTTTTCAGGTTATCTATATTTTAAATTTTTTATAATAAGGAGAGAGAGAGAGAGAGAGAGAGAGAGAGAGAGAGAGAGAGAGAGAGAGAGAGATGAAAAAGAGAAAGATGTCTCAAAGTGATTGTTTAAAATCAACATATTTTCACATGAAAATAACACCAAAAAATTAAATAATAATAATAATAATAATAATAATAATAATAATAATAATAAGTGATTATTTAGTTTAATCTAGCTTATATTAATTAACAGTTAAATATTAAAATTCATACTGTAGATGTGTGGCTGAAACCAGCTTAGTTTTTAAAATAGAGTTGGAAATTGTCTAGTTTACACTTGCTTAAATTTTGAAATTGATACATAAGTTGTCTATCTCAAATAAGTTTAAACATTAAAATTCACACAAAAACTATTCAGTTTGAACTAGCCTAAATTTTAAAACTGATATACGTAAGTTGTCTGGCTCAAAAAAGTTTAAATATTATCATTCACACAGAAATTGTCAAGTTCAAACTAGCTTAAATATTAAAATAAACACACAGAAGTAGTCTAGTTCAAACATCAAAAATCACACAAGCTCAAACTCAACTCAAATATTTAAAATTCACACAAGAGGTGTCTAGCTTGAATTCACACAGGATGCAGGTAACAGTTAATGGTGTAGCTGAACTGAAATCAGTGTGGATGAGTGACCAGTCAGTTTTATATTTCATTTAACAGGAATTTTAGTCATCTGTCAATCTCAAATTAATGGCTGAACCACAACCCACAGTGGTGACCTTTTGACTGAAAAGCTGAAGATATTTCATTAGTGTGTATTAGTATTCGGAATTTCAGAGTTTATATCTGACATTTTAAGTACTGTTTAACTTTGACATTTATGAGAGTTTATATAAAGGAAAAAGTAATATCAGTAATGTGTGTTTTAAAAATGATTAATAAGTCATATGAATAATTTAAATTTGTCATGTCTTCGGTATATCTGGTTTAAAATGTTCTTGCAGGGTTTTGTATCTGAAGGTTTTTTTTATTATAATTATTGTAAAATAGACAGAGATATAATCATAAGCTGTAAAACATTTTTAGTAATTATATAAATTTAAAAAATAAAATAAAAAAGGTTAAATATAAGAAATAATGGTTACAAATACACCTCAAAAAAGCAAATAAAATATTTTAAAATTATTAATATACATGAATGTATTTTATTATCATAATTTTTTAATATATTTTAAAATTAAAGATTTTTTTTTTAAATGTCTTAATACATAATTTTTGTAATTTTATTTTTCTTTTTTTCACACATTAGGTCTATTTCTCAGACATGAGCAGTGGTTAGAATGGTATATAACCAAGTAAGTCGATGCCAGGGATCTATCTATCTATCCATGACTAGCTCTGGCCCTTTATTTCTACACTAAACCATGTCCTAACTAATTTATTATGTTGTTAAATGAGAAAAGTTTTGGCCTTACAACAATAGGCTTTCATCTTTCCTGCAGAGTGGCCTACAGTAAAGAAACCAAGACAATATCTGTCACTGTGAAAATACAACACATGCATTAAGAGCAGAAAATACTATGATACACATCTCTATGGACATTAGCCATGCCTCACTGGTCTGGCCTTGGGGTGGGTCCATCTGTCACCAGCTGGCTGGCCAGAACTGACCAGTCTGACTTGACCATTCAGTTTGTCTTGACAAGCATGCTGAAAATCGTTGTAATGTTAGTGGTTATGAAAAGGAAACCACATCAAGCTTGATTAGAAGGTGCCTTAGTAGTTAGGACTTTGTAACTGCAAGTGAAAAACCTCTCCACAAAAGTAAAACGAATGAATGGCACCTCGACACGTTTTAACATTGATGGTTATTAGCTATCTGTCAAAATGAATTTCTGCGGTATTGATGATTATGAAGAAGAAACCCACTTTTGCCATTCCGCTGACTGCTCTTATTGACTGGCAGCCATGAAATTTGATTAGCACCTTCTCATGAATTGGAACAAATTTGATAAGTAATCAAGTAGTGGCTGGAATAGAAAGTAGACCAGTAAGAGACCTGGTGAAAATTCATCACCAGACTGTCTAATATTAGGTCTACATTCTTTGTCTCATGATAATTAATACAATAGTTTTAATACCAAACTCTGGGTAGCACTGAAATAAAACATGATAATTAAAAAAAAAAAAAAATTAAATATGTAGGCCTATGTGGTCTATTCATTTCAAATAATCATAATGCAAATTAATATTTTTTCTTGTCTGCATGTGTGTATATGTTGCATGTGATTTTTTTTTTTTTTTTTTTACGTTTTCCTTGTTAATTATTTTGATATATTATTTATGTTTTGTTGTTGCTAAAAAAATGTTGTTATCCATCTACCAAGATGCTGTAGAAACCAAAATTTTCTTACAAATTTTCTTGTGACTAGAATTGATAAAAAATCATAAAAAATCCCTTCTTTTTACACATCCTCGAAATATACTTCTTTTTTTTTTAACTTTGTACAACTTAAATTTTTTTTACAAAAACAGATTTATACAATTAAACTTCACTCATTGCAAACAATATCTGTCTGAAAGACACCAGTGTCAGAAGAACCACATGAGGGCACTACCAGCTGTTTCCATTACTCAGCAGTCTAATTAGCATATTCAGAGAGGAAGGCCTAACTGCTGGGCTTTGTCCAGCTGTCATTGTCCAGTCGTTCTGGCCATCACAGGCTGGTCACATAATCACACATAGGTGTGTAACCAGTATTATATATCCGATGTGCTATTGTCCACACAAATAATCACGTGTTGAATTTGTCAACACCAAGTAATGAGAAGTAAACTATAAAAACCTGTTTTCGTTTGGAATTTGTACCTAGCCATGATCACCTATTAAGGATATATTACATACTGTTACAGATACATGCTTAAAAAACACACCTTTGTATACATTTAATTAAGTACCTAGTTTTATTGAAATCTGCAAGTTTGATTTTTCTTTAGTATTTAACATGTTATATACATTATATATACGACTAGCAGTCATGTAATTGTGGGTTTATAACACATTATGCAGCGTAGCGTCACAATATATCTCACTTCAAGGGAAAGGGGAGGGCAAGGATTATATATTAATCTATTATGCTTTGAGCAATAGTGGTGGGTTGGTGGTGAGATTATGCACCATCAGTCAAACATCAAGTAAAAGGGGTGGGAGTGTGGAGAAACAATTTATCTAAATCAAGCAATGAGACATTGATTTATCAATAGCAGCTGTCAGGTTTATGTTTTGTGTATTGTGTTTTTTTTTTTTTCTGAAAATAAAACCAGATGCTGCAAGCGATGTTGACAAAACACTGTTTCTAAAAGTGTAACATAATTTTCAATAATCAAACAATGGTTAATATTATTCCACCATAAAGAAGCCACTGGTTTCTGTATGTGTAACACGAAAAGTATATTGTAATATTCAATAGTCAGCAGATGATTCCATGATAAAGATTTTTCTTTCTCTCTGTGACTTTACAGTAAATTATTTGATAAAAATGACTACTTAATGTGAATAAAACATGAAATATTTTGCATCATTGGTTACTGGATATGATATGCCTAGTGTATTGTTCTATATCAGTGACTGTAATAAATAATTTGTTATTACTGTCTGCTGGATATCACATGAATAGTGTATTAATTTGTAACAGTGGATGACTTTTTTATCACTGGCTACTGGATATGTTATTATTATGATGCATTATTGTGTAGCTGTGGCAACAGTTAATGACTTTGAATCACTGGCTAAAGCTGGCTAAAACAGGTAATGGTTAGTCAGTTACAAAATCACTCAAACTGGAACTAATACTAAATGTGAATAAAACATTATTCTGCATCAATGGCTAATGAAAACAAAAACAAACAAAAAAAAGAAAACAAAAAATGATTCTAAAATTGCAGATAATTTAAAAATTTGTTCTGAAGTTAATAATAATAATTTCAAACACAGCTTAGCAGTCTATCTTTTTCACAAATAACCACAAAAACTAAAAAAAAATCACCACGTCAAAATTATACTGATGCTGTTCTGTATTATTAAAATAATTAACGTGCTGTATAATCAGCAACATGTTGGAAACATTGTGTAATATTTAAATCACAATAATCTTTGATGACATCATCCTTAAGCTGAGATTTTCAATATTAACTGGGATAAAGGGTAATTAGTATCTGTTCTTATTAAAAGCGTCATTGTATGTGGTCTATCATGTTGTGTAACAGTCTACACTAGATCTAAGGTGATATCCGTGTTTTGTTCTGGGTTTAATATAAAATGATACGACATCCTTCGAGTTACGTAACACAGATATGACCACCTGCCATTTCCTTTTTACTTTGTGGTGTAAAATTATTTTTCTTTTCCATTTATATTTTCTGTTTCTTAATTCATATCTGGTTATGTATATGCATGTTTGTATGTGTGTGTCTGTGTCTATGCATGTATATGTATGTGTTTGCATGTCAGCGTGTGTATGTATGTACACACGTATGCATGTATGTGCACGTGTTCATAAACAAATAAATATGTTTTTCACATTTTCAAATTGTTTAAAGATGTTTTCAGTATCATTCATAAGTGGATCCTGAATTTTAGTTCAAGAATAAAATGTTTGTATGATCTATTTAAGGAAGTGAAATGACAAATTTAAGGTATGCCGGTATTAATTTCTTGGACACACTATACACATACATTAACTTAAATAATGCATACCAAGGTGTCGCTTTCATGTCTTTCCTTCTAAGAGGGTATTATTTATAAATTCCAGAAATAAGCTATGAGTAAATATGGTATCTGTTCACGATTATATAAATATGAAGAAAATTTAAAGACTATTTTAAAATATTCCATTGTTTAATAAAAAAAATATAAAAAATTAAAATTGTATATTACTGAATGAAAAAAAGAAAATGGAACTTTTTTGTAATTCTTTAAGATTATATTTTAAGAATTTATATATATTTGTTTTTAATTTGAAACTATTGTTGAACAACTACATTTTAAAATTTATAATTCATTTTATGTGAAAAAAATCTTACTGTTTTTAATTATTAAATGTTTATTTTGTTTGTTTGTGGGTTTTTACAGTTATATAATGTTTATATATGAAATCTGAGTATGCTATTAAATAAGTATTAAATTTTATACTTCTGAACGTCAGTTTTTCAATTTTGTAATGTTAAATAATTTGTACCTAATTTCAATTTATCTATTTATCATATATATATATATATATATATATATATATATATATATATATATTTTTTTTTTTTATTTAACTAATCTATTTAAACTTGTAATATGCAAATTTCAGTTATCAAAATATATATGAATGTTTATTGATCAACAATTTTTTTTTAATTTTTTCTAAATGTAGTTTACACGATGTATAAATTTAAATTTATCTAAATATGTTATATACAATTTTTATTTTACCTAACTGTATATGATTTAAATGTTTATTTACCTAAGTGTATGTCAAATAATAATTAAAAACATTTATCTTAAAATATCCAGTTTTTTAAAATATATACAACTTACACTTTTAACTGATCTAAAAACACATATTCTACAAATTTCAATTTATTTATATATATGCAATTTACAAATTTCAGTTTATTCATAGATACACAGATATACACATACACATTTCACAAATTTTAATTTATCTAAAAATATGCAATATTAAGATTTTATTCTATTTAAATGTATAAACCAGACATAAAGTTATCTAAACTTATTACTTTTAATTTATTTAAATATATATCACACACTGTGTACAAAGTGAATACTTCAAAAACCATGACCTTTTCTCCTTTTTTTTTATCTCTAACTGATAATTGAAAAAAAAACGAGAAAAAAAAAAATGACAGCTGTCAGTCATATGCAACCATACAAACATGTCAAATTCTGGTATATTACCTTTACAATATTAACACAAAAAGAGAGACCTTTTCTTATTGTCCCAGCTACCTAGAAATGTAGGTTTAAACAGATAAGATAACAAAGATATTTTCTGTTCTGTTTTGTCATAATTCTCATGAATAGAAAATTGTAATATAAAGCTTTGTGGTCTTAATGGGTTGGTAAGGGTAGGTTGTATTCTTAACAGTTTGATGTATAAATGACACACTATTGCAGCATATATATTTATAAACATTTTTTTTTTTTTTATCAAATTTCTAAGAAGGTATTTGCTTACATACATAAGTACATTTGAATATTTATACACTGCTGTCATGTTACTTACTGTTTGAAAACCAAGGACATTTTTTACTATAATTATTAGTGTATATATGATAAACGTTATTTCGTTTGCACAAATATACACCAATATTAAGTATGTTTCTATGAATTTAAGAAGATTCTATGACATAACATACAGAGTCATCTGGCTCTTTTTCACATATTCTTTCTTTCTCATTCTCACATACTTTTTCTCTCCATCGCTCGCTCGCTCTCTCTTTCTCTCACATATACACTTTCTCTCAAACTCTCAATCACACATTCTTTTATTTTACTTTTTCTATTTGCTTGTTTTTTGGGCGAATAGTTTCTTTCTTTTATTTTATATTTTTTTTATTACTTGTTTTATTAGGTTTTATTTTTGTCAGGTTTTATTATTTTTTGGGGGGGTAATTTATCTTGATATGATTATTATAATTTATTTATTTTTTATTTCTAGTAGCTTTATGAATTTTTTAACTCTAACAGTACATTTTATATTTTATATTATAATATACATTTCATAACAGTAGCCCAAGAAATTATATAAAATAATAAATGAGCATCTTCTTTAATATGTATGGAAATATATAATTATGTTCCTTTAAGCAAGTGAATACATACCATATTATTAGTTTTAAGAATATTTCACTGGTCTTATATCTTAAAGAATTGACATTATTCTGTTATACATATGCCTACTGAAAAAAAAAACATGCAATAGCTATGTAAAACTAATATTTATGCAAAGTTTAGAAATGTCTTTGTTTTGCGATCATAGAATGATACTAAATTTTAAATTTCTAAGCATTTTGCTTATTTTAAAATTATATATTCTTGGAAACTACTTCATATTTCTGTCATTTCATTTGGTATTTCACATTTCTGAATACTTTAAAAATCTACTAAATAATAAGGGTTAAAAATAATAATAATTATTATTAAATTTCTAACTCAGTAAGAATAACTAGATTATTGTAAAGACAATAAATACATTTTAACTGTTAATTCAACCCCAAATATTTTTTTAATAATAATAATTTATATATTATTAAGGATTATAAACAGCAATAAAAAAGGTAAAGTAGGTAATATATACAAGACAGATTAATGAAGCTCATTTTTATGTATTAAAAAATATAATATTAATTAATTATTATAATTTTGTATTATCATATTTATATTTGAGGCTTTGGAATGTGAGTTTTTTTTAGCATCAGTGCCTTAGAATGGATTCAGATTAGCAATGAAATCTATAAATGTAAAATAAATTATAGTTTAGATATGAAATGTGATAATAAATGGTTTAAACTATTAAGAAAATTAAATCAATATATGAAACACTGCATGATGTAATCCGCAATTATTATCAAAGTAGGAGGGCTACAGTTTGCTCTGTTATTTTAACAAATTTTATTTTATCAGTAATATTTTTATATTTTACTATTGTGGTTACTAACTGTAGTTTAAAGACAAATGTACCATAATTTCGTTAAATATCATATGCCATAGGAAACCATTACAGTCCAACTTTGATAACAGATAAATCTAGATAATACTGAATATTTTCGTCGTTGGTTTATTATGCATTATTGAAAAGATGAAAATATATATCCTAGTAGTAGTAGTTATGTTTGTAGGTCTTAATTGTTCTGTACAACGACAGCTTCAAAGGTACAACGTCATAACCCCTAAAATACGTCCACCAAAACTTCTGTTCTGCTACTGAGAGAATATATGTGTATGTATGTGTATGTATGTGTATGTGTATGTGTCTGTGTGTGTGTCTGTGTATGTGTGTCTGTGTATGTGTATGCGTGTGTATCACTATATGTGTGTCAAAAAAAAAAAAATTCGGTAATTTCGGTCGATGAAACTATTTAACTAAAAATAAAAAATTATAAATACCTGGAATAGCTTTTATCGGAACATCGTTTTCACTAAAACCTTTTTCTTTGTATGCACGTTTCACCTCTATACACGCCATGTTGAAACAGTGTCCGTACGTTAGCAGAAGCCACAAAACACAACCCCCTAAACATCGCGAATAAGTTATCTGCCCGGCAGCCATCTTTTGCTTCCTAAGGCCGGGATTTCCCTCAACGAATCTTCCAAGTTTGGTGTTCGGTGTGAAAAAAAACGAAAACAATTTTCGTGTTGGTTCTTTTCTTATACGTATTTCCTAGCCTTCGAATTTCCTAATCATAACCACCGCACCTCCGAATCCATAATTTCAAGTCGCATATCTATAAACATTGTGTAGAGAGTCCGTTTTTTTGCACAGAGATCTTCCCAATTCTGTAATCCACAACACTTCCAAGCTTTGGAACAATGTTTGTGTTCGGCTGTTCCTTACACCTCCTGAAAATTCTTATTGATCCACCATAATAGATATATTTATAAAAGTTAGACACTAATTATATTCCGTGCTCTATATATATTACAGGGATAAAACATTTAAGCAATAATGTAAATCGTATAACTGTTACCAGAGCATGCTTTTACCAGTTTTGTCTATATTTTATTAGCAATTAGCACCGAACGAGGGTGCTAAACGTAATAACTGTACCAATTTCCCCGAAAGTTGTTCCGTTAAAGGTAGTTTCATTGGTCCGCATATTTGTCACCGTTGCAGCTATTGGTTAATATGTATAAAGGAATAGTGGCTATTCTTTACCGTCAACCAATGGAAGTCTTGGGAACTAAAGGTAAACAAATGGCTTGCCATTCATTGTATTGTCAAAAGTCGTCTGCTACGTGTTTTAGTGTGTTACAAGTTCGATTTATGGTTGTTAATTGTTTATTCAATATATAAAATATATACGTAATAATAATAATAATAATAATAATGATAAGACTTTACAAAACAATGTATTTTCCTTTAATCATATACATAATTAGGACTGATTAAAATAATTGAAATATGTTCTATTATATTATGTTACCGCTGTTATATGTACCACGATCAACATTCCGCTGTTACCGCTATCACTATCACCACAACTACAACAACTCCAAAAAGTATTATCACTGCTACTGTTGCTGCATCTGCTAAATGTATATATATTACATTTTAATTAGAATAAAGTATATATTTTATGAACATTTATGCTGATAAAGTTAAGGGATCAGATGCAGATTTTATACTAGAAATAGAAAGAACAGCAATATTTAAGGTTTTTTTTCTGTCAACCGGTATAATTTTTGTTCTTTCAGCTTCAACGGCAGCGTTGAAATGTATATTACATACTCAGAGACACACAGATACATTTTTAAATAAAAGCGTTGCACTCGTATAATTACATCAGTGTGAAGGACTTACAATTATACAAATTTACATTTCTACCAAGTGAAAAAAATAATAATAATAATAATAAAAAATAGTAATACAAAATTCACTGAAATATGTACATACCAGTTGCTGTAAATTCATGACGTACAATTAATTTGGATCAGTTATTCTGTATTTCTGAAGCAAACGAAACAGAGAATGGCTATACTTGTGAAATAAACTGTTGATGTTTTGCTTATAACATATTCAAATACAGACCGAAATATTTCATTTGAAATATTTTATTTTTTATTTCCTCTATATTCTAAACTGATCTCCTGGGTCCGTTTAGGGAATTAATAAAATCACTGGAAGAGTCCATCTAAAGAAATAAGGAAATTAATCATTTCTAGAATATACACATGCACACACATCATGCACACAGTGTATCAATGTTTACATAAATCCATCTCTTATTAGAGTGAAATAATTAGATAATGAAAGAAACAAAACCAACATTAATAACAACAGAAATATTAATAATTATTAACAGCAATCTAATAATAATAATAATAATAATAATAATAATAATAATAATAATAAATGACAAAATTAATGTGAATTAACTGTAAACCATGAAGAGTTATGTCCCCTATTATCGTGGTTCAGTCTGAATTTCTTTTGATTAGAGTATTTGTTTTGACAAACAAAACTTCTTTTTCTTTCATGATTAAGAGCACGTAACAAATTTATTCGAATACGATGTTGACATATACCTCCTTGGTGTACAAATTATGAATGAACTATATTTTTTTTTTTTAAAAAGCCTTCAAACACGTCGGTTTCGCATATCGCGGTTACTCTTGCATGCTTGAAATCTCCAGTTTGAATGAAATAAAACATAATTCAGATTTAAAATCTGATATTTCAGTGTGTGTCCTATGTAACTGACTAAATACACACAATATGCATATCTCAGATCTTGCGGTAGGCCTCTTCATTGTTTCTACATATCTTGTGATAGCAGACGTGGTGGTGTAAAGGCATCGGATGTTTGGCGCGAAACCAATTTTCTGAAAGGGGTCTGCAATCTGATGTAAGTACATTCAAAGGGCGGACATTAACAAAAAGAAAAAAAAAGCCAACCAAACAAAACAAAAATATGGAAACCAAACAGAGAGAATGGCTATGCTTGTGAAATAGATTGTTGATGTTTCGCTTATCACACATTCAAACAGAGACCGATAATTATTTGAAAATAATCCTCTTATTTCCTGGGTCCGTTTAGGGAATTTATTACAACATTTTGAGAGATAGCAATTCTCTCTCTCTCTCTCTCTCTCTCTCTCTCTCTCTCTCTCTCTCTCTCTCTCTCTCTCTCTCTCTCTCTCTCTCTCTCTCTCTCTCTCTCTGTGTGTGTGTGTGTTATTAATTCTAGACTATCTAGGCAAGTTGTTCACTTGACTGGATTCATGCAGGGGTAATTCAAAGATTCTACGAAAACAGGAAACTATTTTTCACGGTGGATAACGAAACTGTATTTACAGATAGGTAAACAATCTGTCAAAACCAACAGGGGGCGCATCTATCGATCCGCGTGCGAACTGGATGTCCCCCCCCACCTGTGGTTCATCTGATATCCACGAAATGACAATAAGAAACCCACTTGTCCCAGATACAGAACACCTGCATTGTATCACCCAGACCGACACACACCTGGACATACACATGCAAACAACACACATATATGTATAAAGATCATTACACAAATCTGATTTCGTATAAGATTTATTTCTTTCAATTTTTCTTCTTTTTTTTTTTTTTTTGACAGTAAAAAATTATGAATGATATATGGGAAATGGAAACGACTTTAAAAAAACCCCAACAACAACAAACAAAAAAATAAAAAAAAATAAAAATAGAACAACCAAAACAAAAAATGTTTTAAAATTAAAAATAATAAATAAATGAAAATAAATAACAAAGCTTTTAAAATAAACAAAGCCAGCAATGAATTATAAAATTTTAAAATTATAAAATAATAATAAATTGGAGAAACTTTAAATTATTTTCGTGACTATTACAAAGTGCAATATAAACATAATTGTTGGTGTCATTTAACAATTCCTTTCTTCTCTCTCTCTTTTCTCTTTCTTTTGATTATCTTTCTTTCTTTCTTTTCCTTTGTACATGTTTATTTTTTGTTTTTATTTCTGTTATTATTATCTTCTTTTTTTCTTTTCTTAATCCTGCGCGATAAAATAAATAAGATATAAATCTATTAATTGCCTTCTGTACTATATTATTCTCTCTCTCTCTCTCTCTCTCTCTCTCTCTCTCTCTCTCTCTCTCTCTCTCTCTCTCTCTCTCTCTCTCTCTCTCTCTCTCTCTCTCTCTCTCACACACACACACATTTACTAAAACAAACAGAGAGACATTCTCTTTCAGACGAGATTAAGAATCATTTACAAAAGTAATTCTTCTCATTCTTCCATCTCCTACAATTATAAACAAAATGATTTAGTAATTACACTTCGCCATTCACTGAGACTGAATTAACCCGAAATCCCATTTGTCATTAATTACTGTTTACGATCGTAACACCTTGAAGAAATTATCGAAATCAATTGCTGGATTAAGCTAAACATAAGATGAAAACGGCCGCTCCTTTTATATTTGAGAATTTGTCGTTTGATATCTGCAGGTCTCTCTAAAGATTAATTTTATTATGTATATCGTATACTTTTTTATAATTATATTTTTCTTTTCATTTACACCACTTTTTAGAGCTGTGAGTAGAGCTGTGAGTAGAACTGTGAGTAGTCGGATCAACACCAAAAAATAACCACATTGTTCAGTGACGTCACGGTGCTTGGGTCATTTTCCCCAGTTTGAATTGCGCCATGGCCATTTTTGTTTTGTTTTTAATAAATATTAACTCTCGTTTATGTTTTTATATCTGACTTGTGCACAGTTTATGTTGCCAGTAATGTAACATAAATTAAATAGAAGATAATGATATATCTAGCAATAATAAATATATGATTAACGTCTTTTTTTTCTTTCCAGAGTAAACAAACAGTAAGAGAAGTGTGTTAAATATCGTGAAGGAATTTGCCTGCTTTGAAACTGAATAAACTAACAGTGTTGTTGTTTCTGTTGCTGTTATTGTTGTTGTGATTATTATTATTATTATTATTATTATTATCGGTAGTATTTTGTGTTAATATCATCATCATCATCATCATTATATTAAACGGGCTTTTGTCTTATTTAAACAAAAAATACTTTTTAAACACTTTTTTCTCTCTCTTTAATGCTGTTGTCACCGTGGTTGCATGTTCTTCTAGCGAAAAGTTTTAAAAGACTGAGTATCCATAACTACTCTAGCGAGCGTTTTTCAATAGTTTATTTTATTTTTATTTTTATATTAGTATACATTGTATTTGACTTTATAAAAAAATTATATATAGATATGTAGAATGTGTATTGATTTTATAAAAACTATTCGAATTAATAATAATAACAATAGTAGTTGTAGTAGTATTAGTAGTAGTAATAAGAACGACGACGACGATGAGTAAACAGCAATCCTTTATTTACGTTTTTATTATCTTATTTTTCAAATACTGCACAATAATAAAAATAACACAAATTTAAATCTATCAGTTATTGTATAACTAATATGAACATTTAATTATTCATCACTCTCCCTCTTTCTCTCTGTTCCTCCCTTTCGTTTTTTATTGTTCTCACTCCTGGGAAGCCAGTGAACAACAAGAAGCGAGGATTGTATACCCACGCTGAATATGGGACGGGAAATTGTCACAACATCTAGGATAACCAAACAAAAAAATCATGGTTCAGATAACTACAGAGAACAATGGTTTCAGTTATGTTAATTATTCAGTCTACTGCAACTAGCTGAGGTGTTTGTTGCTTGGATTCACAAATACTCAGTAGGGATTTGTACAAGTATGTAGGTAGTTTTATGAGTATATGAGTGAAGGTACAATCTTCAACATTAAAGTTATACGTTACTCCAAAATAAATGGTTTATTTAAAGAGTTTTTTTAAAGCATAAACTATATATACTTGTGCGTGTTTGTACTAATTACACCTAACAGTAACTGCAATTAGACAAGTAACTGGTTTTAGCCTATAAGGGAAAAGGTTACTCACATTTCCTTCATTAAAAAAAAAAAAGAAGCTTTAATTAATCGTGTTACTGTACGTTTTGTTTGTAGAACGTAGGATGTGGCCATGTTGTCAGAGTTCAGTCAGAGATGTGTCTGCAACAAAGGTGTAAATACTCTGACTGTAAATGGTATCAAAGACTTGCTGAACAAACAAGTTATTGCCAAAGTTTGCAGTGCGTCTGTGGGGGAGGGGCACCTGCTACCCCTTGATATGGACCTGAATTGTTTTGAGAGGTGGTTTTTCAATTATACTCTGTGTGTGTACATAAACATACAGGCTCCCATTAAGGTAGGCGAGGGATGATCAGCTGAATAACAGCATTTATGTATATTAATATTATGTCTATGTATACATACATACAGAACAAAATATATATACATGTATATGTATATGTATATATATAGATATGTGTGTATGTGTTTGTATATAATGTATGTATATAGACACACAAATACATACACACATACAGATATAATATACTGAGACGCATACATACATTTTGACATGGTAGAGTATTTACAGTTTTTATGCATGCACGTGTTTCCAGTAAACAAATTATATATATCCTTACGAGAAATACTTATAAATTTTCAAAGTTTTAAACGAGCGTATGGAATCCCTGACAAATATTTTCTTTGTACTTTTTACGAAATAGTCTTTTAACCTGTCGTTATCAAAACCCTCGGGTACGAGTCGCAAAGACTCTGTCCAAGTTGTTGCACAGCTTTTTAATTTGAATCGTTCCGCTGTAAATTTCATTATGACCCTTTTCTACGGACATTATACCTTCTAATTCGAAATACGTACACGTTAGTTGCCAAAGTTTAAAGTCTGCTACGAAGCCAGTCATGTCGCCCATAACAATCTGTCTGTTACGCTCCTCAATTTGTAAACAGACTAGTTCCAGTCTAGTTTGTCAAGGAACGTTACTCTTCGCGAACACGTGCAATAGGAATGTGAAATACCTCTATTACATTTTGCTATTCATCAAAACTGAATTAACACAGTATCCAGTTTACTGTTAATTACGACATCAACAATTTGAAGAACCTTTCAGAGTAATTGACGGATTAACTAAATACCAGAAAAGAATTTGCCAGCTTTGAATTGAACGGTAACATCAGAATGCGAATAGATAACTAATATTATTATTATTGTTGTTGTTGTAATTTTTATTATTATTATTATTAGTAGTAGTAGTAGTAGTGTTATTATTATTATTGCTGTTGTTGTCGTTTTTATTTTTTTTAATGGTTGGGTGCTTAAATAAGTAAATATATAAGTTTCTAAAATACTGGTGGGGTGTTTTGGACTATTTTGAGTCTTTAATGTTGTTGTCACGTAGTTGTCTATTTTTTTGTTTATGATGCTGTCCACTTCTCACTTTGAACTTCTAACCAAACAAAGTTTCAACAGACTGAGTATCCATAATAGTCTACTGAAATTCATTTATTTATTTAATTAATTTTATTGTACTTTACATTTTATCATTTTTATTAATTTTTATTTATTTAATTTTTATGATTTACTCATATATTTTATTGTTTTAATTATTTATTTTATTTTTATCACGTTTAAATTTTTTTATATATATTTTTTATTTTAATTTACATTGTTTATTTATTTATTTATTATTTATTAATTTATTTATTTTCATTTATTTATTTTACTTTACTTTTTACCTTTTTAAATTATTATGTTTTATTTTTATTTATTTATTTATTTATTTAATTTAAATTTAAAAAAAAATTCATTCTTATTTATTTTATTTTTATCATTTTTTGATTTTCATTTGATTTGATTTATTAATCTCATTTTTATTTTTGTCTTTATTTTATTTGAAGGGCTCATAACTGCTGATATGTGAACAAGGCGAAATCTTGTTCTCTCTCTCTTTCCCGTCACTGAACAGAAGGAAGCGCTCGTCATCTGTGGTCCTGGTCCAGTCATCTTCAAGATCTACTTTGGCTCTGGTCTGGGGTAATAGAGGGATGGTCTTTCTGCGGTGCCTGTAGAGAGCTCTGCTCATGCTGCTAAAGGAGGGTAGGGTCGGCAGATGAGTGGGATCTTGTGTTGACACTTGGTTGGCATACATCGTGTGCATCTGCGTTGTTTCCTCCCTTGCTTTCGTGCGCATGGCACTGAGAAACCTGACATGGTTGACATCTTCTTGGTGATAGGTGTGGTGTGAACTGAGATATTCCTTGAGAACGTCACCGACTGTTGAACATTTTCCCTTGCAAGTCTTGCTGAGGCATCTCCAGTGTTGTGCTGTCTGTCGGGTTGTACTCTTTGCTGTACAGGAATCCATCGAGGAGAATTTGTGGAGTGCCTCTCGATGAAGTAACAAATTCTGAATGTCTTAACTCTGCCATGGTTGATATGTGAGAAATCTTGAACCTTGAAAAAAAAAAACAATTAACGTGCTAATCGGAGCAAGCTGTTGTGAAGCACGTCTACGGCGGGCACGCTTTCTGACAGGTCAGCGGGCGTGTCCGTCGCAGAAACGGTGAGAAATGGAGGGACATACTTTGTGTACTTGCAAGTTTTCACTGAGTAGATTCTTAGTGGTCAAATAGACTTTGTTTTTCACTACAGTATGCACCATGTCCGAGGATTAGAGGACTATACGTGTTTTCTATCAAATTGTTAAAGAGGATTATAGGCTACAATCACAACATTTTCAAATTTGATCTTTCCAAGCTTGCTATTCAAATAAATGATTTCACCGATGAGGTTTTATGTAAACAAAAGTCATTGTCCTCATTACAACACTTTGTACCGGGTATTACAATAAAAACACCAGTTATAATAAAGACATTGATGTTTGTGTGTAGTTCCTAGGTTGGGACGTGTTGATAAATTATATTATCTCTATGACTGTATAAGGTATTACAAATATAAACACAAGTCCTTACAGTTGAGAATCCATGCTTGCAAAGAGGAATTGAATTGAACAGATGAGACTGCTCCACTAAGTCTGTAGGGGTGTGCTTACTTAATCCCTAAACTGACTGTGTAACAACTGGGCCAGTTAAGGTGTGTAAAAACAAAGACAAGACATGAGTAGGACGAAGAGTTGGCGGCCATTATTAGGCATTTATGTTGGTAAATAAACTTTGCGTTATCTTTGTTTAAGGCGGAAGCAGGGACAAATGGTTATCCTGTTTCTGTATGCTCTGTTTGATTTGTTGATCAATTTGATGTATCCTGTATATACTCCATAGAGAGTTTGAGTCATATATTTATTTCTAACAAAACCTGTTAGGGAAAATTAAAAGATTTAAGAATTACAGTGTTTCATTTAACGCCAACTCCCACGTCCTCAACCACTAAATAATAATAAGTATACATGTGTAAAATAAATAATTATCTTTGTAATACAAATATTGTGTTACAAATATAGGTTCGTTTAATAGGTTCGTTAGCACTTGAAAGCTAACACCTCTTATGCGCTGGGCCCCACGACAGTCATGTGACACACGGACTATTTCGTTTTCATTTATTTTATTTTTATTTTTTATTTATATATTGTTTTTTTTTTGGGGGGGGGGTTGGTTTATTTATTGGTTTGTTTTTATTTTTATTTTACTGTTTTTATTCTATTTTATTCAGATTTTATTTAATTTGATTTTATTACATTTATTTTATTGTTTCAATTAATTAATTAATTAATTTATCTTATTGTATTTATTTATTTTACATTTTTTTTTAATGTTTTGTATTTTTATTTATTTATTTATTCATTCATTTATTTCAGTTTTATTTTATTTTTGTTTTTAATTTATTTTTATCACTAATTAATTTTTATATTATTTTTTTTATTTTAATTTATTTTATTTTACTTTATTTATTTATTTATTTATTCGGCAGATCGAATCAACAGTCATGCTACAAGTGATAATTACAAACAGAAGATTCTTCTGTCACAGGGAGATATTTTTGAGACATTTTATATTCCTGGCCATGTAATAATAAATAGATGACTACAGATATTATTCCGATTACGTGTAACAAATCCTTATACCTTGCAGATGCGTAAATAATGACAGCCACGGAAGAGACAACATCATTTATTTGGATCCTTTTTATTTATTTATTTATTTATTTATTTATTTTATGTTGTTGTTGAGTTTTTTTTTGTGGAGAAGGGGTATGAAAAATTGGGTAGACTGAATAAACTGGATGGAAGATGATCCATCCATACCTTGTGTATTTGCTTTAGCCTCGCACGTTACGATCGATATACAGCTTACGATAGTATGGAACCAGCTGGCACTGCAACATCAGTTACTGCACAATACGTGTTCGACCTTCTCCTAGACGGCAGCTTTCGAAACAGAGTAGGTATATGCGTGTGTATCTGTGTGTCACTCAATACAAAAAAAGATCCAAATTATATCGAGCAGCATTCCAAATAGTGTGTATTTATTGCTAATAATATTTATTTATTTATTTTGTCATGTTTTGCAGATTACTTCTAAAGGAATTAAAAGTTGTTACACAAAAATGGTACCAGTTCGTCCAGTCATTGCCATTTCTCTTATGGTACTAAACTTCATACTCATCAGTGTCATTGTATCTGTAACATTAAAAGAATTTCTGAACAGAGAAACCAACTTGTTGTTTGACCAGGAACTGTGTGTGAAAATCTTGTGCAAACCAGGAGAAAACTGTTGTGATGACAAATCTGCGAACAGAACCAGGAACAATACCACGTATTGCTGTTACAGAGATGGAGAAAAAGTGATCAGTGAAATTATGAAAAAGGTAAATTCTGTATCAAATTCTGAATTAAATACATTAAATAGAAGCAAAGAAAAGGTATGAAATAAATAAATAAATAAATAAATAAATAAATAATAAAAGATAAAATATTTTAAAAAATTAAAAAGAAAATAATATTTGAATTATGAAAAGGAGAAATTAACTGTGCTGAAAAATATTTTTAAATTTAAAACTGATTATTAAGCACGAGTTTCAAAGTGGTTATTAACGTTCTTTTTAGAAACTAAGTGAAAGTCACACAAAAGCTGAGAAAAGTGGTAAGTTAACACAGACACATATATACACACAGACATACATAAAAACACAGTCATGAAACACAGAAAACACACAAGGATACAAACACACAAAGACAAAGACAAAGACAAACAAACACAGACAGACAAAAACACAAAAAAGGCACACACACAAATAGAAACATATAACCACACATAATTTAAAATTCCACAGAAGTTTTTATAATTATGTATTTGCATGTACGTGTGTACGAGTCTATGTATGTATACAGTATCAGTGTATGGATGTGTGGGAGTGTCTGTCTGTGTGTGTGTGTGTGTGTGTGTGTGTGTGTGTGTGTGTGTATGTGTATATATATATATATATATATTTCAGAACAGAAACTTAAACAGATCAGAGAGGCTTAATAGTCTGAATAATAAAAACAATGTGAAGACATCAGCTCATCTACAAATGGAAGTGAATGCAACATATGACAAAAGTAAGAATACAAATAGTAGTAGCAGTGGTAGTAGCAGTAGTAGTAGAGTAGTAGTAGTAGTAGAGTACTAGTAATAGTAGTAGCAGTAGTAGTAATAGTAGTAGCAGCAGTAGTAGTAGTAGTAGTGATAGTAGTAGTAGAGCAGTTGTACTCGGTTAAAAGATGTGATTTGGTAATATATGTGGTAGTAGTAAAATAGAAGTAATAGTAGTAGTTCATTAAGCGTTGTCTATTAAAAGTAATAGTAGCAGTAATCATTATTATAAGTGGTGGTTGAGAATAATAGAAAAAAATTATGATAAGAATAGTACTAGCAGTGTTACTAGTGATAATATCACTAGAAACACTAATAGTCAAAAGCAGGAGTTTGAAATAGTTGCACAAATATATTAGTAATACTAACTATAACTGCTGACAATTTAAAATAAAAATATTATTTAAAAATCATTTATTCTTACAAACTTTTCAGACACACGGAAGCCTCTCATCAAATGGGCGTCGTCTGGTAAAGATCGTTTGTGAAAGGAGCTGCTGCTGTTGTGGCTGGCCGGGATTCAAGTCAAACCGCGCTGCTTACTACTTCATATACAGCAACGTTTTATTCCATGCCAACCAAATGAGAGAGCTAGAATACGTGGAGGCTGTGTCACTCAATTGAAAAATATCCAAATTATGTTGTACTCTACAGAAATCCTCAAACAACATGCAAAGTCTCTGAAGAAAGCCACGAAGGTTTTGTTACTTCCTACATTGGAGCTGTTTACTACCTGAAAGCCAATGACACTGTAGTGGTGAGAACATCAGTTGTGAACAGAATTTTGAGATCCTGAAAAACTTACTTTGGCCTGTATATGCTCTGAAAGAAAGACACGAACATCTTGAATAAGGAACTGTTAAAGGGAGTCATGAACATTTAAAAGTTCAGTTTAAAACACAAAAGAATTATGAAATAAATAAGTTAGTTTATCAAAGTAAAAGTTCACAAATTAATTTACTGTCAGTACATTTTAATGTTAAAATTAACAGGTCACAGAATAATTTCCTCAGTCTGGTGACCTAATCAAACGATTCTTTGTCCGACTTTCTATGTGAGAATGAGCATGTTTTGCTTATCGTTTGACTTTGACAACTTTTCACTTCACAATAGAGTACGTTAGACTGGACCAAATCAAACGAAAACAGTTTCAATGATATTCCACGTGTCTTCCTCCTT
>CM022666.1:5907517-5934942 GCA_012295275.1 Chrysomallon squamiferum
TCTTCGTACTTTGGATGTTGTTTGAGGATTTCTGTAGAGTACAACATAATTTGGATATTTTTCAATTGAGTGACACAGCCTAGCGTATTCTAGCTCTCTGACTTGGTTGGCATGGAATAAAACGTTGCTGTATATGAAGTAGTAAGCAGCTTCTTTGACTTGAATCCCGTCAGCGACAACAGCTGCAGCTCCTTTCACAAACGATCTTTACCAGACGACGTCCATTTTAATGAGAGGCTTCGATTATTGTCTGAAAAGTTTTTAGAACAAATTATAATTAAATAATATTTTATTTTAAATTGTCAGCAGTATAGTTAGTATTACTAATATATTTCTGCAACTACTTCGACTCTAACGATACTAGTGTTTCCTAGTGATGGTATCATTAGTAACACTGCTTTAAATACTATTGCTTATCATAATTTATAATTATTCCCGAACCATAACTTATAACGGTGCTGCTTTACTTTTGTTGAACAACGTTTTTAAATAGCTACTACTATTACTTCTATTTTAGTACTACCGCATATATTACCAAATCATCTTTTGACCGAGTACATCTGCTCTGCTACTATCACTACTACTACTACTACTGCTACTACTATTACTACTACTGCTACTACTGTTTGTTTTCTTGCTTTTGTCATGTGTTGCATTCACTTCCATTTGTAGATGAGCTGATGTCTTTACATTGTTTTTATTATTCAGACGATGAGCGACCTCTGATCTGTTTAAGTTTCTGTTCTGAAATATATATATATACACATGTACACACACACACACACACACACACACACATAGACACTCCACACATCCATACACTGATACTGTATACATACATAGACTTCGTACACACACGTTACATGCAAATACATTATTATAAAATCTTTTACATTTTTTAATTATGTGGTTATATGTTTCTATTTATTAGTAATATTACTTTGCCCTTTTTGTCATAATCTGTGTTTGTTGTCTTTAATCTTTGTGTGTTTGTATCCTTGTTGTGTTTTCTGTGTTTGTCTGACTTTATGTTTTTATATTATGGTGTATATATGTGTGTCTGTATTAACTTACCACTTTTCTCAGCTTTTGTATGACTTTCCTCAAGTTCTAAAACAATGTTAATAACCAATTTCAAACTAATAGTCACAATAATCAGTTTTAAATTTATAAAAATATTTTCAACACTATTAATTTCTCTTTTAATAACTCAAATATTATTATTTCATTTATAGTGAATTTAACTTTTATTATTTTTTATAGAGGATTTACCTCTTTCATAATTTCATATCTCAAAAACATTTTTTTATTCATTTAATATATTTATGGAATATAAGTTTTAGAATTAAATACAGAATTTTCTTTTTCATAGATTTCCTTATCATACTTTTTTCCATCTCTGTAACAGCAATACACATTGGTTGTGTTCACACCCCAAAAGTTCTATTCATTAGATTTATCATCACAACCGTTTTTCTCCTGGTTTGCACAGAGATTTTTCACACTGAGTTCCTGCTCAAACAACAAGTTGGTTTCTCTGTTCAGAAATTCTTTTAATGTTACAGATACAATGACAAAGATGAGTATCAGATTTAGTACCATAAGAGAAAATAGTATTAGCAGGAAGGAATTGACTTCATTTTGTGTAACAACTTTTAAATTCCTTTAGAAGTAATCTGCAAAACATGACAAAATAAATAAATAAATAAATAAATAAATAAATAAATAAATAAATAATATTATTAGCAATAAATACACACTGTTTGGAATGCTGCTTGATATAATTTGGATATTTTGTATTGAGTGACACACAGACACACACATATACCTACTCTCTACACATTGCATCGTTTTCGAAAGCTGCCGTCTAGGAGAAAGTCGAAGACATGTTTGTACATAAATAACTGATGTTGCAGTGACACGGTGACACAGCTAGCAGGTTCTGTACTATCGTAAAACTGTATATCGATCGTAAAGTGCGATTCTGATAAGGGCTAAAGCAAATGCACAATATATCCATCATCTTCCATCCAGTCTACCCAATTTTCATGCCCTTCTCCACAAAAACAACAACAACAATAAAATAAATAAATAAATTAAATAAAAAGGATCCAAATAAAATGATGCTTTCTGTCTCTTCTGTGGCTGTCATTATTTACGCATGAACAAGTTATAATTTTATGTAATATATATAATCTACAATAAAGTAAAATATTTACCTACTGGCTACCTAAAATTCGGCTGCCAGTCTTCATTCAGTCATGGTTAAAACAAATTCTCTACTTTCTCTGCTTCCAAATTAAGGGGCTGTGTTCTCACAAGCGTTTTTGAGCTTACCATATTCTAAAATGGTAAAGAGATGAAGCATGGGTTTGTTTCGAGGAATGGCTTTTGACTGGCTATAATGACGTAACATCTGCTGTGTTTGGTTTTATTGATTTTTCTTCTGTCATATTTATTTATTTTAACATGGATTTCAGGTTAACATATACTCATTAACTTATACTATGAATAAAATGAGCAAAGTTGATACCTGTGTAGTTTTGGTGTTTTGTTCATAAATAAACTACATATTATAGTTATTACTAGTATAGTTGCAGTAGTAGTAGTAGTAATAGTAGTAGCTGTTATTGTTGTTGTTGTCATTGTCGTTATTGTTAAGTGGCGATAAAATGTACAGATTACAAATGTAAAGAATTTCCAGCCAGGATTTATTATTACAGGGCCAGGAATATAAAATGTCTCAAGAAGTATCTACCTGTAACGAAAAGAATCCTCTGTTTGTAAATGTCTTGTCATGACTGTGATTCAGTCTGCGAATAAATAAATAAATAAATAAATAAATAAATAAATAAATAAATAAATGGCCGAATAATGACGAACAAGATCAATGAATGAATGAAATAAAATTGAAATAAATAAAATAAAAAAATAAAAATGAGATTAATAAAATCAAATTAAATGAAAATCAAAAAATGATAAAAATAAAATAAATAAGAATGAATTTTTAAAATAAAATAAATAAATAAATAAAAAATAAAACATAATAATTTAAAAAGGTAAAAGTAAAGTAAAATAAAATAAAACGAAAATAAATAAATTAATAAATAATAAATAAATAAATAAATGTTGTCTGAGGATCTCTCACAATTCTGTTCACAACTGATGTTCTCACCACTACAGTGTCATTGGCTTTCAGGTAGTAAACAGCTCCAATGTAGGAAGTAACAAAACCTTCCTGCTTTCTTCGTACTTTGCATGTTGTTTGAGGATTTCTGTATAGTACAACATAATTTGGATATTTTTCAATTGAGTGACACAGCCTAGCGTATTCTAGCTCTCTCATTTGGTTGGCATGGAATAAAACGTTGCTGTATATGAAGTAGTAAGCAGCGTGTTTGACTTGAATCCCGTCAGCGACAACAGCAGCAGCTCCTTTCACAAACGATCTTTTACCAGACGACGTCCATTTGATGAGAGGCTTCGGTGTGTCTGAAAAGTTTGTAAGAACAAATTATAATTAAATAATATTTTTATTTTAAATTGTCAGCAGTTATAGTTAGTATTACTAATATATTTGTGCAACTACTTCAAACTCCTGCTTTTGACTACTAGTGTTTCTAGTGATATTATCACTAGTAACACTGCTAGTACTATTCTTATCATAATTTCTTCTATTATTCCCGAACCACCACTTATAACGAAGTGATTACTGCTACTATTACTTTTAATAGACAACGTTTTAAGTAACTACTATTATTACTTCTATTTTACTACTACCACATATATTACCAAATCACATCTTTTAACCGAGTACAACTGCTCTACTATTACTATCACTACTACTACTACTACTACTGCTGCTACTACTATTACTACTACTGATACTACTATTACTAGTACTCTACTACTACTACTACTGCTACTACTATTACTACTACTGCTACTACTATTTGTTTTCTTACTTTTGTCATATGTTGCATTCACTTCCATTTGTAGATGAGCCGATGTCTTTACATTGTTTTTATTATTCAGACGATGAGCGACCTCTCTGATCTGTTTAAGTTTCTGTTCTGAAATATATATATATATATATATATACACATGTACACACACACACACACACACACACACACACACACAGATAGACACTCCCACACATCCATACACTGATACTGTATACATATATAGACTCGTACACACCTACATGCAAATACATTATTATAAAAACTTTTGTGGAATTTTAAATTATGTGTGGTTATATGTTTCTATTTGTGTGTGTGCCTTTTTGTGTTTGTGTCTGTCTGTGTTTGTTTGTCTTTGCCTTTATGTGTTTGTATCCTTGTGTGTTTTCTGTGTTTATGCGACTATCTTTTTATGTATGTCTGTGTGTGTATATATGTCTGTGTTAACTTACCACTTTTCTCAGCTTTTGTATGACTTTCACTCAGTTTCTAAAAAGAACGTTAATAACCAATTTGAAACTAGTCCACAATAATCAGTTTTAAATTTATAAATATTTTTCAGCACTATTAATTTCTCCTTTTCATAATTCACATATTATTATTTCATTTATAGTGAATTTAACTTTTTATTATTTTTATAGAGAATTTACCTCTTTCATAATTTCATATTTCCAGAAAACATTTTTTTTATTCAGTTAATGTATTTATGGAATATAAGTTTTTAGAATTAAATACAGAATTTACCTTTTTCATAATTTCACTTATCACTTTTTCTCCATCTCTGTAACAGCAATACGTGGTATTGTTCCTGGTTCTGTTCGTAGATTTGTCATCACAACAGTTTTCTCCTGGTTTGCACGAGATTTTCACACACAGTTCCTGCTCAAACAACAAGTTGGTTTCTCTGTTCAGAAATTCTTTTAATGTTACAGATACAATGACAAAGATGAGTATCAGATTTAGTACCATAAGAGAAATGGCAATGGCAGGAAGAATTGACTTCATTTTGTGTAACAACTTTTAATTCCTTTAGAAGTAATCTGCAAAACATGACAAAATAAATAAATAAATAAATAAATAAATAAATAAATATTATTAGCAATAAATACACACTGTTTGGAATGCTGCTTGATATAATTTGGATATTTTTGTATTGAGTGACACACAGACACACACACGCATATACCTACTCTGCACATTGCATCGTTTTCGAAAGCTGCCGTCTAGGAGAAAGTCGAAGACGTAATTGTGCCAGTAACTGATGTTGCAGTGACACAGTGACACAGCTGTAAAGGTTCTGTACTATCGTAAACTGTATATCGATCGTAAAGTGCGATTCTGATAAGGCTAAAGCAAATGCACAATATATCCATCATCTTCCATCCAGTCTACCCAATTTTTCATACCCCTTCTCCACAAAAACAACAACAGCAACATAAAATAAATAAATAAATTAAATAAAAAGGATCCAAATAAATGATGCTGTCTCTTCTGTAGCTGTCATTATTTACGCATGAGCAAGTTATAATTTTATGTAAATATATATAATCTACGAAATAAGTAAAATATTTACCTACTGACCTAAATTCGGCTGCATCAGTCTTCATTCAGTCATAGTTAAAACAAATTCTCTACTTTCTCTAACAAATTAAGGGGCTGTGTTTCTCACAAAGCGTTTTTGAGCTTACCATATTCTAAAAATAGTAAGAGATGAAGCATAGGTTTGTTTCCGAGGAATGGCTTTTGATTGGCTATAATGACGTAACATCTGCTGTGTTTGGTTTTATTGATTTTTCTTCTGTCATATTTTATTTATTTGCTGTGGATTTCGGAGTTAACGTATACTCATTTAACATACTATGAATAAAATGAGCAAAGTTATTACCTGTGTAGTTTTGGTGTTTTGTTCATAAATAAACTACATATTATAGTTATTACTAGTATAGTTGCAGTAGTAGTAGTAGTAATAGTAGTAGCTGTTGTTGTTGTTGTTGTTGTCATTGTCGTTATTGTTAAGTGAGCGATAAAAATGTACAGATTACAAATGTGAGAATTTCCAGCCAGGATTTATTATTACAGGGCCAGGAATATAAAATGTCTCAGAAGTATCTACCTGTAACGAAAGAATCCTCTGTTTGTAAATGTCACTTGTATCATGACTGTTGATTCAGTCTGCCGAATAAATAAATAAATAAATAAATAAATAAATAAATAAATAAATGAGCGAATAAACGAACGAACGAATCAATGAATGAATGAAATAAAGTGAAATAAATAAAAATAAAAAATAAAAATGAGATTAATAAATCAAATTAAATGAAAATCAAAAAATGATAAAAATAAAATAAATAAGAATGAATTTTTTAAAATTAAAATAAATAAATAAATAAAAATAAAACATAATAATTTAAAAAGGTAAAAAGTAAAGTAAAATAAATAAACGAAAATAAATAAATTAATAAATAATAAATAAATAAATAATGTTGTCTGAGGATCTCTCAAAATTCTGTTCACAACTGATGTTCTCACCACCAAGTGTCATTGGCTTTCAGGTAGTAAACAGCTCCAATGTAGGAAGTAGCAAAACCTTCCTGGTATCTTCGTACTTTGGATGTTGTTTGAGGATTTCTGTAGAGTACAACATAATTTGGATATTTTTCAATTGAGTGACACAGCCTAGCGTATTCTAGCTCTCTGACTTGGTTGGCATGGAATAAAACGTTGCTGTATATGAAGTAGTAAGCAGCTTCTTTGACTTGAATCCCGTCAGCGACAACAGCTGCAGCTCCTTTCACAAACGATCTTTTACCAGACGACGTCCATTTGATGAGAGGCTTCGGTGTCTGAAAAGTTTTTAGAACAAATTATAATTAAATAATATTTTATTTTAAATTGTCAGCAGTTATAGTTAGTATTACTAATATATTTGTGCAACTACTTCAAACTCCTGCTTTTGACTACTAGTGTTTCTAGTGATAGTATCATTAGTAACACTGCTAGTACTATTCTTATCATAATTTATAATTATTCCCGAACCACCACTTATAACGAAGTGATTACTGCTACTATTACTTTTACCAGAACAACGTTTTAAATAACTACTACTATTACTTCTATTTTAGTACTACCGCATATATTACCAAATCACATCTTTTGACCGAGTACATCTGCTCTACTACTACTATCACTACTACTACTACTACTGCTACTACTATTACTACTACTGCTACTACTATTTGTTTTCTTACTTTTGTCATATGTTGCATTCACTTCCATTTGTAGATGAGCTGATGTCTTTACATTGTTTTTATTATTCAGACGATGAGCGACCTCTCTGATCTGTTTAAGTTTCTGTTCTGAAATATATATATATATACACATGTACACACACACACACACACACACACACACACACACACACACAGACACTCCCACACATCCATACACTGATACTGTATACATACATAGACTCGTACACACGTACATGCAAATACATTATTATAAAAACTTTTGTGGAATTTTAAATTATGTGTGGTTATATGTTTCTATTTGTGTGTGTGCCTTTTTGTGTTTTTGTCTGTCTGTGTTTGTTTGTCTTTGTCTTTGTGTGTTTGTATCCTTGTGTGTTTTCTGTGTTTATGCGACTTTATGTTTTTATGTATGAGTGTATATATGTGTGTCTGTATTAACTTACCACTTTTCTCAGCTTTTGTATGACTTTCACTCAGTTTCTAAAAACAATGTTAATAACCAATTTGAAACTAGTCCACAATAATCAGTTTTAAATTTATAAATATTTTTCAGCACTATTAATTTCTCTTTTAATAACTCAAATATTATTATTTCATTTATAGTGAATTTAACTTTTTATTATTTTTATAGAGAATTTACCTCTTTCATAATTTCATATCTCGAGAAAACATTTTTTTTATTCATTTAATATATTTATGGAATATAAGTTTTTAGAATTAAATACAGAATTTACCTTTTCATAATTTCACTGATCACTTTTTCTCCATCACTGTAACAGCAATACGTGGTATTCTTCCTGGTTCTGTTCGTAGATTTGTCATCACAACAGTTTTCTCCTGGTTTACACGAGATTTTCACACACATTTCCTGCTCAAACAACAAGTTGGTTTCTCTGTTCAGAAATTCTTTTAATGTTACAGATGCAATGAAACTGATGAGTATCAAGTTTAGTACCATAAGAGAAATGGCAATGACAGGAAGAATTGACTTCATTTTGTGTAACAACTTTTAATTCCTTTAGAAGTAATCTGCAAAACATGACAAAATAAATAAATAAATAAATAAATATTATTAGCAATAAATACACACTATTTGGAATGCTGCTCGATATAAGTTGGATCTTTTTGTATTGAGTGACACACAGACACACACACGCATATACCTACTCTGTTTGCACATTGCATCGTTTTCGAAAGTTGCCGTCTAGGAGAAGGTCGAACACGTATTTGTGCCAGTAACTGATGTTGCAGTAACACAGTGAGTCACCAGCTGTAAAGCTTCCTGTAAAGCTGGTTCCGTACTATCGTAAACTGAATACTGATCGTAACGCTGACTGTGTAATTAACAAACTGTGACAATTGATTATAACATATATGTCCATACAGGACAAATATAAACTATATATAATATCAAACATCCACTATGAACACCAAAACAAAACACAATATTTATATTACAAAGATAATTATTTATTTTACACATTAAAATGAAATATTATAATTCTTAAATCTTTTGATTTGAAAATGTTGTGATTGTAGCCTATAATCCTTTTAACAATTTGGTAGAAAACACGTATAGTCCTCTAATCCTCGGACATGGTGCATACCGTAGTAAAAAGAAAGTCTATTTGACCACTAAGAATCTACTCAGTGAAAACTCGCAAGTACATAAAGTATGTCCCTCCATTTCTCACCGTTTCTGCGACGGACACGCCCGCTGACCTGTCAGAAAGTGTGCCTGTCGTAGACGTGCTTCACAACAGCTCGCTCTGATTAGCATGTTAATTTTTTTTTTTTTTCAAGGTTCAAGATTTCTCACATAAGAACCATGGCTGAGTTAAGACATTCAGAATTTGTTACTTCATCGAGAGGCACTCCACAAATTCTCCTCGATGGATTCCTGTACAGCAAAGAGTACAACCGGACAGACAGCACAACACTGGAGATGCCTCAGCAAGACTTGCAAGGGAAAATGTTCAACAGTCGGTGACGTTCTCAAGGAATATCTAGTTCACACCACACCTATCACCAAGAAGATGTCAACCATGTCAGGTTTCTCAGTGCCATGCGCACGAAAGCAAGGGAGGAAACAACGCAGATGCACACGATGTATGCCAACCAACTGTCAACACAAGATCCCACTCATCTGCCGACCCTACCCTCCTTTAGCAGCAAGAGCAGCGCTCTCTACAGGCACCGCAGAAAGACCATCCCTCTATTACCCCAGACCAGAGCCAAAGTAGATCTTGAAGATGACTGGACCAGGACCACAGATGACGAGCGCTTCCTTCTGTTCAGTGACGGGGAAGAGAGAGAGAACAAGATTTCGCCTTGTTCACATGTCAGCAGTTACGAGCCCTTCAAATAAAATAAAGACAAAAATAAAAATGAGATTAATAAATCAAATCAAATGAAAATCAAAAAATGATAAAAATAAAATAAATAAGAATGAATTTTTTTTTAAATTTAAATTAAATAAATAAATAAATAAATAAAAATAAAACATAATAATTTAAAAAGGTAAAAAGTAAAGTAAAATAAATAAATGAAAATAAATAAATTAATAAATAATAAATCAATAATGTAAATTAAAATAAAAATAAATATATAAAAATATAAATGTGATAAAAATAAAATAAATAATTAAAACAATAAAATAAATGAGTAAATCATAAAATTTAAATAAACGAAAATGAAAAAAAAATGATAAAATGTAAAGTACAATAAAATTAATTAAATAAATAAATGAATTTCAGTAGACTATTATGGATACTCAGTCTGTTGAAACTTTGTTTGGTTAGAAGTTCAAAGTGAGAAGTGGACTGCATCATAAACAAAAAAATAGACAACTACATGACAACAACATTAGAGACTCAAAATAGTCCAAAACACCCCACCAGTATTTTGGAAACTTATATATTTACTTATTTAAGCACCCAACCATTAAAAATAATAAAAACGACAACAACAGCAATAATAATAATAATAACAACACTACTACTACTACTACTAATAATAATAATAATAAAAATTACAAGACAACAACAACAACAACAACAACAACAACAACAACAACAACAACAATAATAATAATAATAATAATAATAATAATAATAATAAAAATTACAACAACAACAATAATAATATTAGTTATCTATTCGCATTCTGATGTTACCGTTCAATTCAAAGCTGGCAAATTCTTTTCTGGTATTTAGTTAATCCGTCAATTACTCTGAAAGGTTCTTCAAATTGTTGATGTCATAATTAACAGTAAACTGGATACTGTGTTAATTCAGTTTTGATGAATAGCAAAATGTAATGGAGGTATTTCACATTCCTATTGCACGTGTTCGCGAAGAGTAACGTCCCTTGACAAACTAGACTGGAACTAGTCTGTTTACAAATTGAGGAGCGTAACAGACAGATTGTTATGGGCGACATGACTGGCTTCGTAGCAGACTTTAAACTTTGGCAACTAACGTGTACGTATTTCGAATTAGAAGGTATAATGTCCGTAGAAAAGGGTCATAATGAAATTTACAGCGGAACGATTCAAATTAAAAAGCTGTGCAACAACTTGGACAGAGTCTTTGCGACTCGTACCCGAGGGTTTTGATAACGACAGGTTAAAAAACTATTTCGTAAAAAGTACAAAGAAAATATTTGTCAGGGATTCCATACGCTCGTTTAAAACTTTGAAAATTTATAAGTATTTCTCGTAAGGATATATATAATTTGTTTACTGGAAACACGTGCATGCATAAAAACTGTAAATACTCTACCATGTCAAAATGTATGTATGCGTCTCAGTATATTATATCTGTATGTGTGTATGTATTTGTGTGTCTATATACATACATTATATACAAACACACACACACATATCTATATATATACATATACATATACATGTATATTTTGTTCTGTATGTATGTATACATAGACATAATATTAATATACATAAATGCTGTTATTCAGCTGATCATCCCTCGCCTACCTTAATGGGAGCCTGTATGTTTATGTACACACACAGAGTATAATTGAAAAACCACCTCTCAAAACAATTCAGGTCCATATCAAGGGGTAGCAGGTGCCCCTCCCCCACAGACGCACTGCAAACTTTGGCAATAACTTGTTTGTTCAGCAAGTCTTTGATACCATTTACAGTCAGAGTATTTACACCTTTGTTGCAGACACATCTCTGACTGAACTCTGACAACATGGCCACATCCTACGTTCTACAAACAAAACGTACAGTAACACGATTAATTAAAGCTTCTTTTTTTTTTTTAATGAAGGAAATGTGAGTAACCTTTTCCCTTATAGGCTAAAACCAGTTACTTGTCTAATTGCAGTTACTGTTAGGTGTAATTAGTACAAACACGCACAAGTATATATAGTTTATGCTTTAAACAAACTTTAAATAAACCATTTATTTTGGAGTAACGTATAACTTTAATGTTGAAGATTGTACCTTCACTCATATACTCATAAAACTACCTACATACTTGTACAAACCCCTACTGAGTATTTGTGAATCCAAGCAACAAACACCTCAGCTAGTTGCAGTAGACTGAATAATTAACATAACTGAAACCATTGTTCTCTGTAGTTATCTGAACTATGATTTTTTTTTTAAATGTGGTTATCCTAGGTGTTGTGACAATTTCCCGTCCCATTTTCAGCGTGGGTATACAATCAACTCTTCTTGTTGTTCACTGGCTTCCCACCTAAAACATGTGCCGAACAAACCCTCGTATTTGCAGCAACATTAAAATCTTTTTTTTATTTCTATGTGAAGCGATTACCCACAAACGTTTCCGATATGCATTTCCCGGACTTCTGCGATTGGAACAGTTAATAACTGAACAATGGTCATGGCCTCCCATTACAGCATGATTGCTTTTGCCCACCAGTTTGAAAGTGGGGCTAGTTTGCCGAGATCTCGCGATTTGCGTCCTCGAGTTACCCAGCAACGGGCACATGCGCAGTGGAATGTGAAATAACACTATTGCTAAATTACATTGTTTACAATAGCAGTTTACAATATCAACTGTACTAGAGCATCCATTGCACAAAGAATATCCAGTGTACACAGAACATCTATTGTATAAGAATATCCATTGCACAATGTGAGTAAAACCTAAATTAATAGTAAATAAAACCTGAAGCAGAGTCCATCTTTTGTGAATGATGACGATTTGCAATGATTATTTTATTAATTAAATTCTGGATGATGATGTAGACAATAAAATTCGGAATGATGAGGCTGACAGTAAGCTTAATCCCAAGGCGTAGATTAGTTCATCTGCTTTGCTCTTGTAGCAACATATAAATTATCCATTAATTCTCGACTATCTGTGATTACAGAAGCAATGTTTTTAATGTTAAAAGAGGAGGACACGTGAACATCATTGAAACTGTTTTCGTTTGATTTGGTCCAGTCTAACGTACTCTATTGTGAAGTGAAAAGTTGTCAAAGTCAAACGATAAGCAAAACATGCTCGTTCTCATATAGAAAGTCGGACAAAGAATCATTTGATTAGGTCACCAGACAGAGGAAATTATTCTGTGACCTGTTAATTTTAACATTAAAAATATACTGACAGTAAATTAATTTGTGAACTTTTACTTTTGATAAACGAACTTAGAACTGAGCAGTTATTTATATCATAATTCTTTGTGTTTTAAACTGAACTTAAATTTTCATGACTCCCCTAACAATTCCTTATTCAAGATGTTCGTGTGTTTCTCTCAGAGCATATACAGTCCAAAGTAGGTTGTCTGAGGATCTCTCACAATTCTGTTCACAACTGATGTTCTCACCACTACAGTGTCATTGGCTTTCAGGTAGTAAACAGCTCCAATGTAGGAAGTAACAAAACCTTCCTGCTTTCTTCGTACTTTTTGCATGTTGTTTGAGGATTTCTGTATAGTACAACATAATTTGGATATTTTTCAATTGAGTGACACAGCCTAGCGTATTCTAGCTCTCTCATTTGGTTGGCATGGAATAAAACGTTGCTGTATATGAAGTAGTAAGCAGCGTGTTTGACTTGAATCCCGTCAGCGACAACAGCAGCAGCTCCTTTCACAAACGATCTTTTACCAGACGACGTCCATTTGATGAGAGGCTTCGGTGTGTCTGAAAAGTTTGTAAGAACAAATTATAATTAAATAATATTTTTATTTTAAATTGTCAGCAGTTATAGTTAGTATTACTAATATATTTGTGCAACTACTTCAAACTCCCTGCTTTTGACTACTAGTGTTTCTAGTGATATTATCACTAGTAACACTGCTAGTACTATTCTTATCATAATTTCTTCTATTATTCCCGAACCACCACTTATAACGAAGTGATTACTGCTACTATTACTTTTAATAGACAACGTTTTAAGTAACTACTATTATTACTTCTATTTTACTACTACCACATATATTACCAAATCACATCTTTTAACCGAGTACAACTGCTCTACTATTACTATCACTACTACTACTACTACTACTGCTGCTACTACTATTACTACTACTGATACTACTATTACTAGTACTCTACTACTACTACTACTGCTACTACTATTACTACTACTGCTACTACTATTTGTTTTCTTACTTTTGTCATATGTTGCATTCACTTCCATTTGTAGATGAGCCGATGTCTTTACATTGTTTTTATTATTCAGACGATGAGCGACCTCTCTGATCTGTTTAAGTTTCTGTTCTGAAATATATATATATATATATATATATACACACACACACACACACACACACACACACACACACACACAGATAGACACTCCCACACATCCATACACTGATACTGTATACATATATAGACTCGTACACACCTACATGCAAATACATTATTATAAAAACTTTTGTGGAATTTTAAATTATGTGTGGTTATATGTTTCTATTTGTGTGTGTGCCTTTTTGTGTTTGTGTCTGTCTGTGTTTGTTTGTCTTTGCCTTTATGTGTTTGTATCCTTGTGTGTTTTCTGTGTTTATGCGACTATCTTTTTATGTATGTCTGTGTGTGTATATATGTCTGTGTTAACTTACCACTTTTCTCAGCTTTTGTATGACTTTCACTCAGTTTCTAAAAAGAACGTTAATAACCAATTTGAAACTAGTCCACAATAATCAGTTTTAAATTTATAAATATTTTTCAGCACTATTAATTTCTCCTTTTCATAATTCACATATTATTATTTCATTTATAGTGAATTTAACTTTTTATTATTTTTATAGAGAATTTACCTCTTTCATAATTTCATATTTCCAGAAAACATTTTTTTTATTCAGTTAATGTATTTATGGAATATAAGTTTTTAGAATTAAATACAGAATTTACCTTTTTCATAATTTCACTTATCACTTTTTCTCCATCTCTGTAACAGCAATACGTGGTATTGTTCCTGGTTCTGTTCGTAGATTTGTCATCACAACAGTTTTCTCCTGGTTTGCACGAGATTTTCACACACAGTTCCTGCTCAAACAACAAGTTGGTTTCTCTGTTCAGAAATTCTTTTAATGTTACAGATACAATGACAAAGATGAGTATCAGATTTAGTACCATAAGAGAAATGGCAATGGCAGGAAGAATTGACTTCATTTTGTGTAACAACTTTTAATTCCTTTAGAAGTAATCTGCAAAACATGACAAAATAAATAAATAAATAAATAAATAAATAAATAAATAAATAAATAAATATTATTAGCAATAAATACACACTGTTTGGAATGCTGCTTGATATAATTTGGATATTTTTGTATTGAGTGACACACAGACACACACACGCATATACCTACTCTGCACATTGCATCGTTTTCGAAAGCTGCCGTCTAGGAGAAAGTCGAAGACGTAATTGTGCCAGTAACTGATGTTGCAGTGACACAGTGACACAGCTGTAAAGGTTCTGTACTATCGTAAACTGTATATCGATCGTAAAGTGCGATTCTGATAAGGCTAAAGCAAATGCACAATATATCCATCATCTTCCATCCAGTCTACCCAATTTTTCATACCCCTTCTCCACAAAAACAACAACAACAACATAAAATAAATAAATAAATTAAATAAAAAGGATCCAAATAAATGATGCTGTCTCTTCTGTGGCTGTCATTATTTACGCATGAGCAAGTTATAATTTTATGTAAATATATATAATCTACGAAATAAGTAAAATATTTACCTACTGACCTAAATTCGGCTGCATCAGTCTTCATTCAGTCATAGTTAAAACAAATTCTCTACTTTCTCTAACAAATTAAGGGGCTGTGTTTCTCACAAAGCGTTTTTGAGCTTACCATATTCTAAAAATAGTAAGAGATGAAGCATAGGTTTGTTTCCGAGGAATGGCTTTTGACTGGCTATAATGACGTAACATCTGCTGTGTTTGGTTTTATTGATTTTTCTTCTGTCATATTTTATTTATTTGCTGTGGATTTCGGAGTTAACGTATACTCATTTAACATACTATGAATAAAATGAGCAAAGTTATTACCTGTGTAGTTTTGGTGTTTTGTTCATAAATAAACTACATATTATAGTTATTACTAGTATAGTTGCAGTAGTAGTAGTAGTAATAGTAGTAGCTGTTGTTGTTGTTGTTGTTGTCATTGTCGTTATTGTTAAGTGAGCGATAAAAATGTACAGATTACAAATGTGAGAATTTCCAGCCAGGATTTATTATTACAGGGCCAGGAATATAAAATGTCTCAGAAGTATCTACCTGTAACGAAAGAATCCTCTGTTTGTAAATGTCACTTGTATCATGACTGTTGATTCAGTCTGCCGAATAAATAAATAAATAAATAAATAAATAAATAAATAAATAAATAAATAAATAAATAAATAAATGAGCGAATAAACGAACGAACGAATCAATGAATGAATGAAATAAAGTGAAATAAATAAAAATAAAAAATAAAAATGAGATTAATAAATCAAATTAAATGAAAATCAAAAAATGATAAAAATAAAATAAATAAGAATGAATTTTTTAAAATTAAAATAAATAAATAAATAAAAATAAAACATAATAATTTAAAAAGGTAAAAAGTAAAGTAAAATAAATAAACGAAAATAAATAAATTAATAAATAATAAATAAATAAATAATGTTGTCTGAGGATCTCTCAAAATTCTGTTCACAACTGATGTTCTCACCACCAAGTGTCATTGGCTTTCAGGTAGTAAACAGCTCCAATGTAGGAAGTAGCAAAACCTTCCTGGTATCTTCGTACTTTGGATGTTGTTTGAGGATTTCTGTAGAGTACAACATAATTTGGATATTTTTCAATTGAGTGACACAGCCTAGCGTATTCTAGCTCTCTGACTTGGTTGGCATGGAATAAAACGTTGCTGTATATGAAGTAGTAAGCAGCTTCTTTGACTTGAATCCCGTCAGCGACAACAGCTGCAGCTCCTTTCACAAACGATCTTTTACCAGACGACGTCCATTTAATGAGAGGCTTCGGTGTGTCTGAAAAGTTTTTAAGAACAAATTATAATTAAATAATATTTTTATTTTAAATTGTCAGCAGTTATAGTTAGTATTACTAATATATTTCTGCAACTACTTCAAACTCCTGCTTTTGACTACTAGTGTTTCTAGTGATAGTATCATTAGTAACACTGCTAGTACTATTCTTATCATAATTTATAATTATTCCCGAACCACCACTTATAACGAAGTGATTACTGCTACTATTACTTTTACCAGAACAACGTTTTAAATAACTACTACTATTACTTCTATTTTAGTACTACCGCATATATTACCAAATCACATCTTTTGACCGAGTACATCTGCTCTACTACTACTATCACTACTACTACTACTACTGCTACTACTATTACTACTACTGCTACTACTATTTGTTTTCTTACTTTTGTCATATGTTGCATTCACTTCCATTTGTAGATGAGCTGATGTCTTTACATTGTTTTTATTATTCAGACGATGAGCGACCTCTCTGATCTGTTTAAGTTTCTGTTCTGAAATATATATATATACACATGTACACACACACACACACACACACACACACACACACACATAGACACTCCCACACATCCATACACTGATACTGTATACATACATAGACTCGTACACACGTACATGCAAATACATTATTATAAAATCTTTTGTGGAATTTTAAATTATGTGTGGTTATATGTTTCTATTTGTGTGTGTGCCTTTTTGTGTTTTTGTCTGTCTGTGTTTGTTTGTCTTTGTCTTTGTGTGTTTGTATCCTTGTGTGTTTTCTGTGTTTATGCGACTTTATGTTTTTATGTATGAGTGTATATATGTGTGTCTGTATTAACTTACCACTTTTCTCAGCTTTTGTATGACTTTCACTCAGTTTCTAAAAACAATGTTAATAACCAATTTGAAACTAGTCCACAATAATCAGTTTTAAATTTATAAATATTTTTCAGCACTATTAATTTCTCTTTTAATAACTCAAATATTATTATTTCATTTATAGTGAATTTAACTTTTTATTATTTTTATAGAGAATTTACCTCTTTCATAATTTCATATCTCCAGAAAACATTTTTTTTATTCATTTAATATATTTATGGAATATAAGTTTTTAGAATTAAATACAGAATTTACCTTTTTCATAATTTCACTTATCACTTTTTCTCCATCTCTGTAACAGCAATACGTGGTATTGTTCCTGGTTCTGTTCGTAGATTTGTCATCACAACCGTTTTCTCCTGGTTTGCACGAGATTTTCACACACAGTTCCTGCTCAAACAACAAGTTGGTTTCTCTGTTCAGAAATTCTTTTAATGTTACAGATACAATGACAAAGATGAGTATCAGATTTAGTACCATAAGAGAAATGGCAATGGCAGGAAGAATTGACTTCATTTTGTGTAACAACTTTTAATTCCTTTAGAAGTAATCTGCAAAACATGACAAAATAAATAAATAAATAAATAAATAAATAAATAAATAAATAAATAAATATTATTAGCAATAAATACACACTGTTTGGAATGCTGCTTGATATAATTTGGATATTTTTGTATTGAGTGACACACAGACACACACACGCATATACCTACTCTGCACATTGCATCGTTTTCGAAAGCTGCCGTCTAGGAGAAAGTCGAAGACGTAATTGTGCCAGTAACTGATGTTGCAGTGACACAGTGACACAGCTGTAAAGGTTCTGTACTATCGTAAACTGTATATCGATCGTAAAGTGCGATTCTGATAAGGCTAAAGCAAATGCACAATATATCCATCATCTTCCATCCAGTCTACCCAATTTTTCATACCCCTTCTCCACAAAAACAACAACAACAACATAAAATAAATAAATAAATTAAATAAAAAGGATCCAAATAAATGATGCTGTCTCTTCTGTAGCTGTCATTATTTACGCATGAGCAAGTTATAATTTTATGTAAATATATATAATCTACGAAATAAGTAAAATATTTACCTACTGACCTAAATTCGGCTGCATCAGTCTTCATTCAGTCATAGTTAAAACAAATTCTCTACTTTCTCTAACAAATTAAGGGGCTGTGTTTCTCACAAAGCGTTTTTGAGCTTACCATATTCTAAAAATAGTAAGAGATGAAGCATAGGTTTGTTTCCGAGGAATGGCTTTTGACTGGCTATAATGACGTAACATCTGCTGTGTTTGGTTTTATTGATTTTTCTTCTGTCATATTTTATTTATTTGCTGTGGATTTCGGAGTTAACGTATACTCATTTAACATACTATGAATAAAATGAGCAAAGTTATTACCTGTGTAGTTTTGGTGTTTTGTTCATAAATAAACTACATATTATAGTTATTACTAGTATAGTTGCAGTAGTAGTAGTAGTAATAGTAGTAGCTGTTGTTGTTGTTGTTGTTGTCATTGTCGTTATTGTTAAGTGAGCGATAAAATGTACAGATTACAAATGTGAGAATTTCCAGCCAGGATTTATTATTACAGGGCCAGGAATATAAAATGTCTCAGAAGTATCTACCTGTAACGAAAGAATCCTCTGTTTGTAAATGTCACTTGTATCATGACTGTTGATTCAGTCTGCCGAATAAATAAATAAATAAATAAATAAATAAATAAATAAATAAATAAATGAGCGAATAAACGAACGAACGAATCAATGAATGAATGAAATAAAGTGAAATAAATAAAAATAAAAAATAAAAATGAGATTAATAAATCAAATTAAATGAAAATCAAAAAATGATAATAAAATAAATAAGAATGAATTTTTTAAAATTAAAATAAATAAATAAATAAAAATAAAACATAATAATTTAAAAAGGTAAAAAGTAAAGTAAAATAAATAAACGAAAATAAATAAATTAATAAATAATAAATAAATAAATAATGTTGTCTGAGGATCTCTCAAAATTCTGTTCACAACTGATGTTCTCACCACCAAGTGTCATTGGCTTTCAGGTAGTAAACAGCTCCAATGTAGGAAGTAGCAAAACCTTCCTGGTATCTTCGTACTTTGGATGTTGTTTGAGGATTTCTGTAGAGTACAACATAATTTGGATATTTTTCAATTGAGTGACACAGCCTAGCGTATTCTAGCTCTCTGACTTGGTTGGCATGGAATAAAACGTTGCTGTATATGAAGTAGTAAGCAGCTTCTTTGACTTGAATCCCGTCAGCGACAACAGCTGCAGCTCCTTTCACAAACGATCTTTTACCAGACGACGTCCATTTAATGAGAGGCTTCGGTGTGTCTGAAAAGTTTTTAAGAACAAATTATAATTAAATAATATTTTTATTTTAAATTGTCAGCAGTTATAGTTAGTATTACTAATATATTTCTGCAACTACTTCAAACTCCTGCTTTTGACTACTAGTGTTTCTAGTGATAGTATCATTAGTAACACTGCTAGTACTATTCTTATCATAATTTATAATTATTCCCGAACCACCACTTATAACGAAGTGATTACTGCTACTATTACTTTTACCAGAACAACGTTTTAAATAACTACTACTATTACTTCTATTTTAGTACTACCGCATATATTACCAAATCACATCTTTTGACCGAGTACATCTGCTCTACTACTACTATCACTACTACTACTACTACTGCTACTACTATTACTACTACTGCTACTACTATTTGTTTTCTTACTTTTGTCATATGTTGCATTCACTTCCATTTGTAGATGAGCTGATGTCTTTACATTGTTTTTATTATTCAGACGATGAGCGACCTCTCTGATCTGTTTAAGTTTCTGTTCTGAAATATATATATATACACATGTACACACACACACACACACACACACACACACACACATAGACACTCCCACACATCCATACACTGATACTGTATACATACATAGACTCGTACACACGTACATGCAAATACATTATTATAAAATCTTTTGTGGAATTTTAAATTATGTGTGGTTATATGTTTCTATTTGTGTGTGTGCCTTTTTGTGTTTTTGTCTGTCTGTGTTTGTTTGTCTTTGTCTTTGTGTGTTTGTATCCTTGTGTGTTTTCTGTGTTTATGCGACTTTATGTTTTTATGTATGAGTGTATATATGTGTGTCTGTATTAACTTACCACTTTTCTCAGCTTTTGTATGACTTTCACTCAGTTTCTAAAAACAATGTTAATAACCAATTTGAAACTAGTCCACAATAATCAGTTTTAAATTTATAAATATTTTTCAGCACTATTAATTTCTCTTTTAATAACTCAAATATTATTATTTCATTTATAGTGAATTTAACTTTTTATTATTTTTATAGAGAATTTACCTCTTTCATAATTTCATATCTCCAGAAAACATTTTTTTTATTCATTTAATATATTTATGGAATATAAGTTTTTAGAATTAAATACAGAATTTACCTTTTTCATAATTTCACTTATCACTTTTTCTCCATCTCTGTAACAGCAATACGTGGTATTGTTCCTGGTTCTGTTCGTAGATTTGTCATCACAACCGTTTTCTCCTGGTTTGCACGAGATTTTCACACACAGTTCCTGCTCAAACAACAAGTTGGTTTCTCTGTTCAGAAATTCTTTTAATGTTACAGATACAATGACAAAGATGAGTATCAGGTTTAGTACCAAAAGAAAAATGGCAATGGCAGGAAGAATTGACTTCATTTTGTGTAACAACTTTTAATTCCTTTAGAAGTAATCTGCAAAACATGACAAAATAAATAAATAAATAAATATTATTAGCAATAAATACACACTATTTGGAATGCTGCTCGATATAAGTTGGATCTTTTTGTATTGAGTGACACACAGACACACACACGCATATACCTACTCTGTTTGCACATTGCATCATTTTCGAAAGCTGCCGTCTAGGAGAAAGTCGAAGACGTAATTGTGCCAGTAACTGATGTTGCAGTGACACAGTGAGTCACCAGCTGTAAAGGTTCTGTACTATCGTAAACTGTATATCGATCGTAACGTGAGATTCTGATACGGCAAAAGCAAATGCACAAAGTATGGATCATCTTCCATCCAGTTTATTCAGTCTACCCAATTTTTCATACCCCTTCTCCACAAAAACAACAACAACAACATAAAATAAATAAATAAATTAAATAAAAAGGATCCAAATAAATGATGCTGTCTCTTCTGTGGCTGTCATTATTTACGCATGAGCAAGTTATAATTTTATGTAAATATATATAATCTACGAAATAAGTAAAATATTTACCTACTGACCTAAATTCGGCTGCATCAGTCTTCATTCAGTCATAGTTAAAACAAATTCTCTACTTTCTCTAACAAATTAAGGGGCTGTGTTTCTCACAAAGCGTTTTTGAGCTTACCATATTCTAAAAATAGTAAGAGATGAAGCATAGGTTTGTTTCCGAGGAATGGCTTTTGACTGGCTATAATGACGTAACATCTGCTGTGTTTGGTTTTATTGATTTTTCTTCTGTCATATTTTATTTATTTGCTGTGGATTTCGGAGTTAACGTATACTCATTTAACATACTATGAATAAAATGAGCAAAGTTATTACCTGTGTAGTTTTGGTGTTTTGTTCATAAATAAACTACATATTATAGTTATTACTAGTATAGTTGCAGTAGTAGTAGTAGTAATAGTAGTAGCTGTTGTTGTTGTTGTTGTTGTCATTGTCGTTATTGTTAAGTGAGCGATAAAATGTACAGATTACAAATGTGAGAATTTCCAGCCAGGATTTATTATTACAGGGCCAGGAATATAAAAATGTCTCAGAAGTATCTACCTGTAACGAAAGAATCCTCTGTTTGTAAATGTCACTTGTATCATGACTGTTGATTCAGTCTGCCGAATAAATAAATAAATAAATAAATAAATAAATAAATGAATGAGCTTAATAAACGAAACGAACGAATCAATGAATGAATGAAATAAAGTGAAATAAATAAAAATAAAAAATAAAAATGAGATTAATAAATCAAATTAAATGAAAATCAAAAAATGATAAAAATAAAATAAATAAGAATGAATTTTTTAAAATTAAAATAAATAAATAAATAAAAATAAAACATAATAATTTAAAAAGGTAAAAAGTAAAGTAAAATAAATAAACGAAAATAAATAAATTAATAAATAATAAATAAATAAATAATGTTGTCTGAGGATCTCTCAAAATTCTGTTCACAACTGATGTTCTCACCACCAAGTGTCATTGGCTTTCAGGTAGTAAACAGCTCCAATGTAGGAAGTAGCAAAACCTTCCTGGTATCTTCGTACTTTGGATGTTGTTTGAGGATTTCTGTAGAGTACAACATAATTTGGATATTTTTCAATTGAGTGACACAGCCTAGTGTATTCTAGCTCTCTGACTTGGTTGGCATGGAATAAAAACGTTGCTGTATATGAAGTAGTAAGCAGCTTCTTTGACTTGAATCCCGTCAGCGACAACAGCTGCAGCTCCTTTCACAAACGATCTTTTACCAGGCGACGTCCATTTAATGAGAGGCTTGATGTGTCTGAAAAGTTTTAAGAACAAATTATAATTAAATAATATTTTTATTTTAAATTGTCAGCAGTTATAGTTAGTATTACTAATATATTTCTGCAACTACTTCAAACTCCTGCTTTTGACTACTAGTGTTTCTAGTGATAGTATCATTAGTAACACTGCTAGTACTATTCTTATCATAATTTATAATTATTCCCGAACCACCACTTATAACTTAAGTGATTACTGCTACTATTACTTTTACCAGAACAACGTTTTAAATAACTACTACTATTACTTCTATTTTAGTACTACCATATATTACCAAATCACATCTTTTGACCGAGTACATCTGCTCTACTACTACTATCACTACTACTACTACTACTACTACTACTATTACTACTACTGCTACTACTATTTGTTTTCTTACTTTTGTCATATGTTGCATTCACTTCCATTTGTAGATGAGCTGATGTCTTTACATTGTTTTTATTATTCAGACGATGAGCGACCTCTCTGATCTGTTTAAGTTTCTGTTCTGAAATATATATATATACACATGTACACACACACACACACACACACACACACACACACAGACACTCCCACACATCCATACACTGATACTGTATACATACATAGACTTCATTACACACATACATGCAAATACATTATTATAAAAACTTTTGTGGAATTTTAAATTATGTGTGGTTATATGTTTCTATTTGTGTGTGTGCCTTTTTGTGTTTTTGTCTGTCTGTGTTTGTTTGTCTTTGTCTTTGTGTGTTTGTATCCTTGTGTGTTTTCTGTGTTTATGCGACTTTATGTTTTTATGTATGAGTTTATATATGTGTGTCTGTATTAACTTACCACTTTTCTCAGCTTTTGTATGACTTTCACTCAGTTTCTAAAAACAATGTTAATAACCAATTTGAAACTAGTCCACAATAATCAGTTTTAAATTTATAAATATTTTTCAGCACTATTAATTTCTCTTTTAATAACTCAAATATTATTATTTCATTTATAGTGAATTTAACTTTTTATTATTTTTATAGAGAATTTACCTCTTTCATAATTTCATATCTCGAGAAAACATTTTTTTTATTCATTTAATATATTTATGGAATATAAGTTTTTAGAATTAAATACAGAATTTACCTTTTTCATAATTTCACTGATCACTTTTTCTCCATCACTGTAACAGCAATGCATTATATTCTTCCTGGTTCTGTTCAGATTTGTCATCACAACAGTTTTCTCCTGGTTTACACGAGATTTTCACACACATTTCCTGCTCAAACAACAAGTTGGTTTCTCTGTTCAGAAATTCTTTTAATGTTACAGATGCAATGAAACTGATGAGTATCAAGTTTAGTACCATAAGAGAAATGGCAATGACAGGAAGAATTGACTTCATTTTGTGTAACAACTTTTAATTCCTTTAGAAGTAATCTGCAAAACATGACAAAATAAATAAATAAATAAATAAATATTATTAGCAATAAATACACACTATTTGGAATGCTGCTCGATATAAGTTGGATCTTTTTGTATTGAGTGACACACAGACACACACACGCATATACCTACTCTGTTTGCACATTGCATCGTTTTCGAAAGTTGCCGTCTAGGAGAAGGTCGAACACGTATTTGTGCCAGTAACTGATGTTGCAGTAACACAGTGAGTCACCAGCTGTAAAGCTTCCTATGGCTGGTTCCGTACTATCGTAAACTGAATATTGATCGTAACGCTGACTGTGTAATTAACAAACTGTGACAATTGATTATAACATATATGTCCATACAGGACAAATATAAACTATATATAATATCAAACATCCACTATGAACACCAAAACAAAACACAATATTTATATTACAAAGATAATTATTTATTTTACAAATGTATTCTTATTATTTAGTGGTTGAGGACGTGGGAGTTGGCGTTAAATGAAATATTATAATTCTTAAATCTTTTGATTTGAAAATGTTGTGATTGTAGCCTATAATCCTTTTAACAATTTGGTAGAAAACACGTATAGTCCTCTAATCCTCGGACATGGTGCATACCGTAGTAAAAACAAAGTCTATTTGACCACTAAGAATCTACTCAGTGAAAACTCGCAAGTACATAAAGTATGTCCCTCCATTTCTCACCGTTTCTGCGACGGACACGCCCGCTGACCTGTCAGAAAGCGTGCCCGTCGTAGAGGTGCTTCACAACAGCTTGCTCCGATTAGCACGTTAATTGTTTGTTTTTTTCAAGGTTCAAGATTTCTCACATAAGAACCATGGCTGAGTTAAGACATTCAGAATTTGTTACTTCATCGAGAGGCACTCCACAAATTCTCCTTGATGGATTCCTGTACAGCAAAGAGTACAGCCCGACAGACAGCACAACACTGGAGATGCCTCAGCAAGACTTGCAAGGGAAAATGTTCAACAGTCGGTGACTTTCTCAAGGAACATCTCACACCACCCCTATCCTCAAGAAGATGTCAACCATGTCAGGTCTCTCTATGCAATGCGCACGGAAGCAAGGGAGGAAACAACGCAGATGCACACGATTTACGACCATCAAGTGTCAATACAAGATCCCACTCATCTGCCGACCCTACCCTCCTTTAGCAGCATGAGAAGAGCTCTCTACAGGCGCCGCAGAAAGACAATCCCTGTGTTACCCCAGACCAGAGCCGAAGTAGATCTTGAAGATGACTGGACCAGGATCACAGATGACGAGCGCTTCCTTCTGTTCAGTGATGGGGAAGAGAGAGAGAACAAGATTTCGCCTTGTTCACATATCAGCAGTTACGAGCCCTTCAAATAAAATAAAGACAAAAATAAAAATGAGATTAATAAATCAAATCAAATGAAAATCAAAAAATGATAAAAATAAAATAAATAAGAATGAATTTTTTGAAACTAAAATAAATAAATAAATAAAAATAAAACATAATAATTTAAAAAGGTAAAAAGTAAAGTAAAATAAATAAATGAAAATAAATAAACTAAGAAATAATAAATAAATAAATAAATAAACAATGTAAATTAAAATTTAAAAAATATATAAAAACATAAACATGATAAAAATAAAATAAATTAAAACAATAAAATAAATGTGTAAATCATAAAATTTAAATAAATAAAAATGAATAAAAATGATAAAATGTAAAGTACAATAAAATTAATTAAATAAATAAAGTCCATAATGGATACTCAGTCTGTTGAAACTTTGTTTGGTTAGAAGTTCAAAGTGAGAAGTGGACAGCATCATAAACAAAAAAAATAGACATCTACGTGACAACAACATTAGAGACTCAAAATAGTCCAAAACACCCCACCAGTATTTTAGAAACTTATATATTTACTTATTTAAGCGAAAAGTACCCAACCATTAAAAATAATAAAAACGACAACAGCAATAATAATAATAACAATACTACTACTACTACTAATAATAATAATAAAAATTAGAAGACAACAACAACAACAACAACAACAACAACAATAATAATAATAATAAAAATTACAACAATAATAATAATAATAAAAATTACAACAATAATAATAATGTTAGTTATCTATTCACATTCTGATGTTACCGTTAAATTCAAAGCTGGCAAATTCTCTTCTGGTATTTAGTTAATCTGTCAATTACTCTGAAAGGTTCTTCAAATTGTTGATGTCGTAATTAACAGTAAACTGGATACTGTGTTAATTCAGTTTTGATGAATAGCAAAATGTAATGGAGGTATTTCACATTCCTATTGCACGTGTTCGCGAAGAGTAACGTCCCTTGACAAACTAGACTGGAACTAGTCTGTTTACAAATTGAGGAGCGTAACAGACAGATTGTTATGGGCGACATGACTGGCTTCGTAGCAGACTTTAAACTTTGGCAACTAACGTGTACGTATTTCGAATTAGAAGGTATAATGTCCGTAGAAAAGGGTCATAATGAAATTTACAGCGGAACGATTCAAATTAAAAAGCTGTGCAACAACTTGGACAGAGTCTTTGCGACTCGTACCCGAGGGTTTTGATAACGACAGGTTAAAAGACTATTTCGTAAAAAGTACAAAGAAAATATTTGTCAGGGATTCCATACGCTCGTTTAAAACTTTGAAAATTTATAAGTATTTCTCGTAAGGATATATATAATTTGTTTACTGGAAACACGTGCATGCATAAAACTGTAAATACTCTACCATGTCAAAATGTATGTATGCGTCTCAGTATATTATAT
>CM022666.1:5935142-5979318 GCA_012295275.1 Chrysomallon squamiferum
CGGTAGTACTTCGTTCCGGTTACACGTATTGCTGAGCAAGACGGTCTGTAAGAAGAGCAGTTTTTACTCGACAACATCGTCGACTACGATGTCAGTGGTGTCAAGTGCACAGAGTCTGGCCTTAATTGCGATGGAGAACTGTCTGGTTTAGTGAAGCGGCTAGATTTCTGCTTCGTCGATCTGATGGAAGATGTCGAGTTTACAGACGTCGTGGTGAACATTTTACTGCAAACTGCATGCAGGAAGCGGACAGATTTGGCGGTGGTAGTGTGATGGTGTGGGCAGCAATCTCATACACTGGCAGGACCAACCTGGTTCACATCCAAGGCAACTTAACGGCACAAATACCGAGATGAAATTTTGCAGCCACATGTCGCTCCAATTATGAATAATGGGAACGCTGTATTCCAGCACGACAATGCGAGATCACATACAGCCAGACTCACAACAGCGTACCTCCACAACAATAACATTCAGTTCCTGTCCTGGCCCTCTAAATCTCCGGATTTGAACCCTGTAGAGCATTTATGAGACGAGTTGGATAGACAACTGAGGCAGCATCAACCGAAGCCACAGAATGGTGCTCAGTTGGCATTATTACTACAGACAGAGTGGGCCACCATTCCACACGGTGTAATTCGTAATGTCATTACTGCCATGGGAAGGAGATGTCAGGCAGTTCTGGACTCCCATGGTGAGCACAAAAGATACTGATATTATACTGTTATAACCTTGAACTTTAACCTTTTCAATTTAATACCATCAATATTAATGAACTGCGAAAATGTGTGTAAAATGTGAACATTCTGCTGCTTTCTGTTGATCCATTAGACAGATATTCCCAAAGTCAATAAAATCTACTTTTGCATTTCTTTTTTATTAGAGTATATCATCTGATGTAAATTTAGCTTTCATGACTCCATGCGTATAAGTTAGGTCACGAAAAATTGCGTCCTATTTTTGTGGTACTACGGTGTTTTTATGCTGTGTACTGGAGTAGACACTGACATGCACAGTTAGGCAAAACTATGATAAAATGGAAGTGTACAGGTAAAAAAAATGTTAAAATATAAGGTTATTCAACTTACTGGGTAAAAAGAATTAAGTTGGGTAAACGTGCACTGTGTGGAACATCTACGAACGTGCATACGATTATGTCAGTTTAATTAATCTTTGCAGTCAATTCTTGCATGACACTAATCAGAGCAGAGGTGAGCTGGAAAAATAACAACAAACACAAACAACACCAAAACAAAAAACACCAAAATAAAAAAAAATAAAAAAAAACAATAACAAACAAAAATAACAGTACAAACATATCACAAGGAAAACGTAACAGCTGACTATTAACCAGGTATTTTATTACTTTTTATTCAATCACTCTTCATTTGTTTTTAAAATTGTATAGTTGATCGTCGAGTTCAAATAGACTAGAGTTAACAGTTGTCACGTATTTCAAGCAGGTAGTGAAATGAGATATCGCTGCAAACCACATGTTACGAGTACATTCACAGCCAGCGAGGTCATTGTAACTTTGACTCAGAGAGAACACGTTGACAGTGCATTTTATATCAACTGCGTCGCTTAGATAAACAGCTGCTCGAGTAGACCTACTTTTAAAGATAAAGAGTGCACTGGTGAGTTTTAAAGCTTTTCCATTGAGCTACCTTTGTTATTGTCCGGCTTTTCAGACAGCAAATAAAACAGTCAAGGACGACTGCTTAACTATTAAAACGTAAACATGATATATGTGTGTGAATGTGCACGTATGTAGGTGTATCTATATAAGTATGTGATATGTGCATGGTTATATAACAGCAACATTTAACATACTCTGTATAAAGTTAAAAAAAAAAAATTCTCCATAATATAAAAATTAAATCATGTCACTGACTGGTGTAGAAGTAAACAGTAAGTTGAAAAATGCTCTAATTAATTTTAATTGTTATTACAAAAACCAAAAAAGATTGGAAAAAAAAAAAAGAACAAGAAAATTACAAATGCAGAACAAGACATTTGTAATACTTTTAAAGTAACTATTCAAGTAATACAAAATAATGAACAGGTGACAAGAGGTATCTCTGTAGTCTTTATTTAACGACAATAACAGAAGCAATAAATAATTATAATGAATATAGTGATGATGATAAATTTAATAATAGTAGTAGCAGCAGCACTAATATAAATAGTAGTATTAAGAATAATACTAATAATGATGATTATATAGTAATAGTAGTGGCAGTAGTAATAGTGATGATGATAATAAAATTAATAATCATAATATTATGATTCTATAATGCTTCTAAAAAACAAGAGAATGCTTTAAATAGATTGTTTATTATGCAAGCTGATACATGAAATTTTAACTGCAATATAACTGTATATATAAACATACTGTATAAAGAACATCCTTTTTAACAGGAACATCCATTCAATTTATATACAAAATCACTGACTACAGAACACATTTTACATAGAACATTCCTAGAACACATTCACTGTACAAAGAAAAGCCATTATGCATGGAGTATTCTTTATCATTGAACACATAAAATTAATTATCTTTACAACATCCATAGATGTACATGTACAAAATATCAGCTATACAAAAACATCTAGAAAAGAACATCCATTGTGTACAGAACATCCACCATACAAGAACAGTCACTGTTCACTTAACATCTACTGTACTTGAGAATCCAATGTACAGTGTATACAAAACATCTGTACAAAATCATCTTTTTACACAAGACATAGACTGTAGAACAGTTACTGTACACAAAACATATACTGCAGAAGAAAACATATTGCACATAGAATATCAACTGTACTAGAGCATCCATTGCACAAAGAATATCCAGTGTACACAGAACATCTATTGTATAAGAATATCCATTGCACAATGTGAGTAAAACCTAAAATAATAGTAAATAAAACCTAAAGCAGAGTCCATCTTTTGTGAACGATGACGATTTGCAATGATTATTTTATTAATTAAATTCTGGATGATGATGTAGACAATAAAATTCGGAATGATGAGGCTGACAGTAAGCTTAATCCCAAGGCGTAGATTAGTTCATCTGCTTTGCTCTTGTAGCAACATATAAATTATCTGTTAATTCTCGACTATCTGTGATTACAGAAGCAATGTTTTTAATGTTAAAGGAGGAGGACACGTGAACATCATCGAAACTGTTTTCATTTGTTTTGGTCCAGTCTAACGTACTCTATTGTGAAGTGAAAAGTTGTCAAAGTCAAACGATAAGCAAAACATGCTCCTTCTCATATAGAAAGTCGGACAAAGAATCGTTTGATTAGGTCACCAGACTGAGGAAATTATTCTGTGACCTGTTAATTTTAACATTAAAAATGTACTGACAGTAAATTAATTTGTTAACTTTTACTTTTGATAAACGAACTTATTTATTTCATAATTCTTTGTGTTTTAAACTGAACTTAAATGTTCATGACTCCCTTAACAGTTCCTTATTCAAGATGTTCGTGTCTTTCTCTCAGAGCATATACAGTCCAAAGTAGGTTGTCTGAGGATCTCTCAAAATTCTGTTCACAACTGATGTTCTCACCACTACAGTGTCATTGGCTTTCAGGTAGTAAACAGCTCCAATGTAGGAAGGAACAAAACCTTCCTGGTATCTTCCTACTTTGCATGTTGTTTGAGGATTTCTGTAGAGAACTTCATAATTTGGATATTTTTCAATTGAGTGACACAGCCTAGCGTATTCTAGCTCTCTCACTTGGTTGGCATGGAATAAAACGTTGCTGTATATGAAGTAGTAAGCAGCGTGTTTGACTTGAATCCCGTCAGCGACAACAGCAGCAGCTCCTTTCACAAACGATCTTTTACCAGACGACGTCCATTTGATGAGAGGCTTCGAAATGTCTGAAAAGTTTGCAAGAATAAATGACCTTTAAATAATATTTCTATTTTAAATTTTCAACGGATATAATTAGTATTACTAATATCTTTCTGTAACTACTACAAACTCCTGCTATTAACTAAATTACTACCATCACTGATATTATCACTACTAACACTGCTAGTACTATTGTTATCAGAGTTTCTACCATTATTTCCTTACCAATACTAATAACTAAGTGACTACTTCTACTACTACCAGAATCTTTTTTAAGTAGCTACAACTATTACTTCTATTTTACTACTACCACATTTATTACCAAATCACCTCTTTCAACTGAGAATTACTACTATTAACTATTACTATTTGCTTCTTACTTTTGTTGTATGTTGCAGTCACATCCATTTGTAGATGAGCCGATGTCTTCACATTGTTTTTATTATTCAGACGATCAGCAGCCTCTCTAATCAGCTTAAGATTTTGTTCTGAAATATATATATATATATATATATATATATATATATATATATGTACGTATGTGTGTATGTATACATATATACACACGAACAGACACACATACCTTTATACATATATAGACTAGTACTCACGTAAATACAAATACATAGTTATAAAAACCTTTGTCAGTATTTAAATATATGAGGATATTTCTGCGTGTGCGTGTGAATCTTTTTATGTGTGAGTGTTTAGTTCTATGTATATAATGTGTGTGTCTGTGTGTGTATGTTTATTATTGTACTTGTAAACATGTCTTTGTGAACTTCTCACTTATTGTATGTCTCAGTCTTTATGTGTGTGTATACTTGTCTGTGTTCTGTGTTTATGCGACTTTGTGTTTTTATGTATGTCTGTGTGTGTATATATGTGTGTCTGTATTAACTTACCACTTTTCACAGCTTTTGTCTGACTTTCACTCAGTTTCTAAAAAGAAGATTAATAACCATTTTGAAACTCGTCCAAAAGAATCATTTTTAAATTTATAAATATATTTCAGCACTATTATTTTCTCCTTTTTCTTTATTCAAACACTGTTAAACGTATATGGATCTTTTTTCTTTTTTTGTTTTTTTTCTTTAATTTCATTGGGAATGAACTTTACTTTTTAATATATTTTATACAGAATTTACCTCTTTCTTAATTTGATATTCACATAAAACTTTTTTTTCGTCATTTCATTTAATGTATTTATGGAATTTTTTAGAAGATAAAACAGAATTTACCTTTTTCATAATTTCACTGATCACTTTTTCTCCATCTCTGTAACAGCAATACGTGATATTGTTCCTGGTTCTCTTCGTAGATTTGACATCCCAACAGTTTTCTCCTGGTTTGCACGAGCTGTTCACACACAGTTCCTTGTCAAACAACAAGTTGGTTTCTCTGTTCAGAAATTCGTTTAATGTTACAGATACAATGAAACTGATGAGTATCAAGTTTAGTACCATAAGAGAAATGGCAATGACTGGACGATTTGGTACCATTTTGTATAATAACTTTTAATTCCTTTAGAAGTAGCCTGTAAATTTCACAAAAACAAAAACAAAATGTATTAGTAATAAATGATACCATCACTCACACACACACACACACATACACACACACACACACACTGGATACAAATACTCACCACTGAAATCCAAAAGGCAGCACAGCGATGTCTACAGGAGCAGATATCTGATACCACAAAGTTTGTCTCCAATTGTTGATGATGGTAAGTTTTTTTTTATATCACTGGAAAAAGGTGGAAATTGTATTAAAATAATAATAATAATAATAATAATAATAATAATAATAATAATAATAATAATAATAATAATAATGAAATAAAAAAGTAAAATAAAATAAAATAAAATAAAATAAAATGTGAAATAAATAAAAATAAAAATCAGACATATTTTATATTTTTTACTTAAGACCAAAGCATAGGGAAAGCTATAATTATTATCTGGTAGACTGGAGATATTCAAGATTTCTGTCAGATAATAACACCTCCACACACACACACACACAGACACACTGGATACAAATACTCACCACTGAAATCCAAAAGGCAGCACAGCGATGTCTACAGGAGCAGATATCTGATGCCACAAAGTTTGTCTCCAATTGTTGATGATGGTAAGTTTTTTTTTATATCACTGGAAAAAGGTGGAAATTGTATTAAAATAATAATAATAATAATAATAATAATAATAATAATAATAATAATAATAATAATAATGAAATAAAAAAATAAAATAAAATAAAATAAAATAAAATAAAATGTGAAATAAATAAAAATAAAAATCAGACATATTTTATATTTTTTACTTAAGACCAAAGCATAGGGAAAGCTGTAATTATTATCTGGTAGACTGGAGATATTCAAGATTTCTGTCAGATAATAACACCTCCACACACGCACACACACACACACACACATAGAAACGTACCCACATAAATGATGTTGATTGTCTATGGCTCTCATTATATTTACCTGCCAACGCATGCGCAAGGTGCACCTTTTCCTTACCGCGTGATTTTGTTTTTTCAAGTTGGTACAATATCACAAAAATCCTGAACAGCATTGTGAAGTTATAATTTTATACAAATACAGTGATACCTGTTGTCTTACGAGTTTTATTCATCCCGTGACGAAGCTCGTATATCAAATCAATTTTCCTAACTAAAATTAATTGAAATACCATTAATCCGTTCCAGCCCCCCGAAAAACATCCCATTTTTCTACTTCTTCTTTTTTTTGTTTTTTTTTGTTTTGTAACCTGATTTTAAATAAGAAATGCGTATTTATAAATACAAATACTGTATAAAAACAAAATAAAAGATAATGTAAAGAAATAAATTAGTCGTGAAAAGTATATTTGTCTTGGAGATCAGACAAATTATATTAACTCCTTTGGCTGGAGTTACAGCCTTTACCGACTCCTTCTACTTCAGTATGGTACATATCGTAGAAGTACTACACTCATACTGCCTAGCCAAGTCCACTAGATGCACACCTCTCTCGTGTTTTTCTATGAATTCTCAGCACTGTCCTTTGCGCTCACTTTCTTAGGATCCATGGTCAGAAAAAAGAATATTTGACAAAATACTGCACAAAACGCGAGCACAACACAACAGAGATGCTTCAGCGGCGACACAGAGGAAAGTTCCAGCTCAGATTTGTCATCTTACAGGTAATCGGAATAAATAACTGTAGTGATCCGTCTATTATTATAGGGCCAGGTATCAAAAATGTGTCAGAAATATCTCCCTGTGACGGAAGAATCTTCCTCAAAATGGCCTGTGTGAAGTGAAAAAAACATCCTTTGACAACGATTCTGGAAAATAGTAGTGGAAATTAAACACGGGTTTTATGGATGTTTGCATAATACGCGTTCGCACACACACGCGTACATTTTAACGTGAAATAACTGAATATTTCAGAATTTACATGTAAAGACTGGTTTCACTAATTGACTGTAATATATATAACTATGTGATGCGTATATTATTTAAAAAATATTGTTAGGATTTGTAAGTTTTGTTGTATTTTCTTATATTTTTATATTTTTAGATGAAGTTTGACGTGTTTCCTCACTGAATACAGAACACAATGGATTTTTGTTGCCACAGTTTTTTCTTATTAGATTATTCATGTGTTCATACTTTTGTTTAATAGATGTTACTTGTGAGTGGATTTCTTTGATGTTTGTCACGTTTTGAATCCTACTGTTGTTGTTGTTGTTGTTGATATTTTTATTATTATTAATTTATTTGTTTATTTATTGGCATTGTTGTTGTTGTTGTTGCTATTTATTCAATTAATTAATGTATTTATTTTATTTATATGGAGATTATATTTATTTCATATTTATTATATACACAGATAATATTTTTTCAATTAATTTTGTTAAATAATGTTTACTGTACTCGGTAACACACACATTCTTTGGACAGTTGCCAGTATATCAAATAACAACGTATTTAAACCATGATGTTGGCTTATTTTTGTCACGTTAACATTTACCGAGAATTAATAATCAATACTCTCTTTCTCCGGGAACTGGACTTTCCATCAAAGCTATGAATAGATGTGATTTCAGAAAAGTATTGTTATAAATAAATAAATTTGTTGTTGTTGTTGTTGTTGTAGTTTCTGTTGTCGAAAATTCAAATGAATATCGATACTTTTTTAATGAAATGCTCGGTTGATTCATTAACAAAGCAGTAACTAGGTCAGGAACGCCATTTGCAACACAAAGCACTATTCACAAAATGTGTGTGTGTGTGTGTCTGTGAGAGAGAGAGAGAGAGAGAGAGAGAGAGAGAGAGAGAGAGAGAGAGAGAGAGAGAGAGAGAGAGAGGTGGTTCATAATAAGACTAGGAAGGTTCAGAACTAATGCGACTGGTAATTAGACGTGACGCGCTGATGTGGGCAGTGAATAACTAAACCGTACGAAGATTTAAACAAAAACATAAAACAGATCGACAAAATGAAAAATAATATAAAGGGATACAGCATTTTAAACTTAAACAGTGTCACTGTTATTCTGTTTAAGATTTGTATTTATAAATATATAAATGTGTATATATATATATATATGTATATATATATATCATATTTATCTTATTTATTTATTATATTTACTTTAACTTATATCTTTTTTATAATACAAATGCATGTACCGGATTATATATATATATATATATATATATATATATATACACACACACATACATACATATATGTCTACTTTGTTTGAATCTATTTTTATTTTATTTTTATTTTGTTATATTTATTTATTTGCTCTAGGTTTCGTAGTTAAAGCATAGTCATTTAACATACTATGAATAAAATGAGCAAAGTTAATTTTTGTGTTTTGTTCATAAATAAACTGCATATTATAGTTGTTAATAGTAGTAGCAGTAGTTGCTGTTGTTGTTGTAGTTGTTGTTTTTGTTGTTGTTGCTACGATTGTTTTTGTTAAATATAGAGTACCGCGTAATTTCTAGTCCTGTGTCAACTGAGCCATAAACAACAAAAGGAAAACATGTAGTCTGTGTATCACACAGTGGAAAGTTCCAGCTCAAATTTGTCATCTTACACGTAATCAGAATAAATAAGTGTAGTGATCCATCTATTATTACACAGCCAGGAATATATTATTGTTGTTTTTATTTTTCTTGCTACGATTGTTTATATTCAATATATAGTACCGCGTAATTTCTATTCCTGTGACAACTAAGCCATAAACAACAAAAGGAAAACATGTAGTCTGTGTATCACACAGTGGAAAGTTCCAACCCGGATTTCTTACTTCACACGTAATCAGAATAAATAACTTTAGTCATCCATTTATTATCACACAGCCAGGGATATAAAATTGTTGTTGTTGTTGTTGCTATTTATTCAGTTAATTAATGTATGTATTTTATTTATATGGAGATTATATTTATTTAATATTTATTATATACACAGATAATATTTTTTTCAATTAATTTTGTTAAATAATGTTTACTGTATCTCAGGTTTCACACACACACACACACACACACACACACACACACACACACACACACACATTCTTTGGACAGTTGCCAGTGTTTCAAATAACAACATATTTAAATTGTGCTGTTGGCTTGTGTCACGTTGACCTTTTCCGAGAATTAATAATAAATACTCTCTTTCTCCGGGAACAGGACTTTCCACCTAAGCTATAAACAGATGTGAGTCACTAGTTGAAATTTTATGGGAATCTTATTACTAGTAAACAGATTCAGAAAAGTATTGTTATAAAATAATAAATTTGTTGTTGTTGTTGTTGTTTGTGTTGTAGTTACTGTTGTTGAAAATTCAAATGAATATCGATACTTTTTTATATTTTTAATGAAATGCTCGGTTGATTCATTAACAAAGCAGTAACTAGGTCAGGAACGCCATTTGCAACACAAAGCACTATTCACAAAATGCGTGTGTGTGTGTGTGTGTGTGTGTGTGTGTGTGTGTGTGTGTGTGTGTGTGTGTGTGTGTGTGTTTTTCTTGAGATTAAGGTTTCGAGAAGAAACAACATTTTTCAAGAACCGAGCTTTTCCGTTACATGTAATCGTTAAATATAATATTCATAAATAAACAGACGTGAACTTATTACTTCTGTTGTACTGGTTGTTATTGTTGTAGTTCTTCTGATTATTCTGATTATTAATATTACGATTGCTGTTGCAGCGTCATACTGATCACGTTTTCAGTAACTGATTCTAATCGATATATAACAATACTATCACGTGCCGGGATTTCCAGTAAGCAATCAGTATGTCAAGGTCGGTGTATATATAGAGAAAGGAACTATACTGTCCCAAAAAAAGAAACACAAAATAGTTGATTTCTTAGGTAACTACTGTAAACTGACACATATCGATGTAAATAATGTATGAATAGAATGACACTTGGTGATTCAAACGTATAGCTTTTGTTACAGTCGCCAAAAAGCAGGTAACACAAAATAAAGGCTATGATCGTGTTTATTAGCCAAAACGTCCCCGCATGCAAACCACGTTACCAGTGCATGTGCACGTGCGGCATATGAAACTCGAATACTAGGGTTATAGAAATGCAAGGTTTTCGAATACTTCTGTTCCTTATTTTTGTTCTGACCCAACATCAAACAAATGGCACGACTGAGTGAACCACAACGAAACAACGCCATCGGCCGTTTACAAGCTGGCGAATCCTTCTCGGCCGTAGCCCGGGTGTTCCATGTATCCCCAAGCACCATCTTGAGATTGTGGTATCGGTTGCAGCAACACCAAACAACACGTGACCGTCCCAGATCAGGTAGACCACGTGTAACCACCAGGACCCAGGACCGCTATATACGGGTACTTCATCTACGGGAAAGAACCACCAGGTCTGCGTAGAATATCGGCTAGACAGTGCGCAATCGTTTAAGCGAGGTAGGTATTCGAGCAAGACGGCCTGTAAGAAGGGCGGTTTTGACTCGACAACATCGTCGACTACGACGTCAGTGGTGTCAAGTGCACAGAGTCTGGCCTTAATTACGATGGAGAACTGTCTGGTTTAGTGAAGAGGCTCGATTTCTGCTTCGTCGAGCTGATGGAAGATGTCGAGTTTACAGACGTCGTGGTGAACGTTTTTCTGCAAACTGCATACAGGAAGCGGACAGATTTGGCGGTGGTAGTGTGATGGTGTGGGCAGCAATCTCATACACTGGCAGGACCAACCTGGTTCACACCCAAGGCAACTTAACGGCACAGAGATAGCGAGATGAAATTTTGCAGCCACATTTCGTTCCAATTATGAATAATGGTAACGCTGTATTCCAGCACGACAATGCGAGACCACATACAGCCAGACTCACAACAGCGTACCTACACAACAATAACATTCAGGTCCTGCCCTGGCCCTCTAAATCTCCGGATTTGAACCCTGTAGAGCATTTATGGGACGAGTTGGATAGACGACTGAGGCAGCATCAACCACAGCCACAGAATCGTGTTCAGTTGGCATTATTACTACAGACAGAGTGGGCCACCATTCCACAAGGTGTAATTCGTAATGTCATTACTGCAATGGGAAGGAGATGTCAGGCAGTTCTGGACTTCCATGGTGGGCACAAAAGATACTGATATTATACTGTTATAACCTTGAACTTTAACCTTTTCAATTTAATACCATCAATATTAATGAAAAGTGTGTGTAAAATGTGAACATTCTGCTCCTTTCTGTTGATCCAGTAGACAGATCTTCCCAAAGTCAGTAAGATCTACTTTTGCATTTCTTTTTTGTTAGAGTATATCATCTGATGTAAATTTAGCTTTCATGGATCCATGCGTATAGGTTAGGTCACGAACATTTTTGCAAACTACGTTACCAGTGCATCTGCACGTGCGCAGCATGAAACTTGAATACTAGGGTTATAAAAATGCTAGGTTTTCGAATACTTCTGTTCCTTATTTTTGTTCTCACCCAACTTCAAACAAATGTCACGACTGAGTGAATCCATGCGCATACGTATTAACAAGGGTTAGGTCACGAAAAATTGTGTCCTATTTTTGTGGTACTACAGTGTTTTTATGCTGTGTACTGGTAAAAAAATGTTAAAATATAAGGTTATTCAACTTACTGGGTAAAAAGAATTAAGCTGGGTAAACGTGCATTGTGGAACATCTACGAACGTGCATACTATTATGTCAGTTTAATTAATCTTTGCAGTCAATTCTTGCATGACACTAATCAGAGCAGAGGTGAGCTGGAAAAATAACAACAAACACAAACAACACCAAAACAAAAAACACCAAAACAAAAAACACCAAAATAAAAAAAAAAAAAAAAAAAACAATAACAAATAAAAATAACAATACAAGCAAATCACAAGGAAAACATAACAACTGACTATTAACCAGGTAGTTTGTTATTTTTCATTCAATCACTCTTCAGTAGTCTAATCCTAAGTAAATTACAAAAAATGTAATCCAGAACATCTACATTATCTAATTTCAAATGTCCTAATACACTCCAGCTATTCACTGTAGTGTGTATCTACACAAGATCCACGGAGGCGCACAGTCATGAAAAATAGATTATTCCCTGACCGAAAAATACTGTTTATTTGTATTCATTTGTTTTTAAAATTGTATAGTTGATCGTCGTGTTTACCTGGACTAGATTTAACAGTTGTCTGGTATTTCAAGCAGGTGGTGAAATGAGATATCGCTGCAAACCACACGTTACGTGTTCATTCAAAGCCAGCGAGGTCACTGTAGCTTTGACTCAGAGTGAACACGTTGACATTGCATTTTCTAACAACTGCGTCGCTTAGATAAACAGCTGTTTATAAACACTGCTCGAGTAGACCTACTTTTAAAGATAAAGAGTGCACTGGTGAGTTTTAAAGCTTTTCCATTGAGCTACCTTTGTTATTGTCCGGCTTTTCAGACAGCAAATAAAACAGTCAAGGACGACTGCTTAACTATTAAAACGTAAACATGATATATGTGTGTGAATGTGCACGTATGTAGGTGTATCTATATAAGTATGTGATATGTGCATGGTTATATAACAGCAACATTTAACATACTCTGTATAAAGTTAAAAAAAAAAAATTCTTCATAATATAAAAATTAAATCATGTCACTGACTGGTGTAGAAGTAAATAGTAAGTTGAAAAATGCTCTAATTAATTTTAATTCTTATTACAAAAACAAAAAAAGATTGGAAGAAAAAAAAAAAAGAACAAGAAAATTACAAATGCAGAACAAGACATTTGTAATACTTTTAAAGTAACTATTCAAGTAATACAAAATAATGAACAGGTGACAAGAGGTATCTCTGTAGTCTTTATTTAACGACAATAACAGAAGCAATAAATAATTCTAATGAATATAGTGATGATGATAAATTTAATAATAGTAGTAGCAGCAGCACTAATATAAATAGTAGTATTAAGAATAATTCTAATGATGATGATTATATAGTAATAGTAGTGGCAGTAGTAATAGTGATGATGATAATAAAATTAATAATCATAATATTATGATTCTATAATGCTTCTAAAAAACAAGAGAATGCTTTAAATAGATTGTTTATTATGCAAGCTGATACATGAAATTTTAACTGCAACATTATATATATATATATATATAACATCCTTTTTAAAAGGAACATCCATTCCATTTACCGTATATACTTGTGTATAAGTCGAATTTTTGGGAGACTATATTAAGGTAATTTTTGGGGGGTCGACTTATACATAGGTAATGCTTTTGTAGCTTTGTAGCTGTTGCTGAAGAGTCGCCATTTTGGAAACCGTCAGTACGGCGTTATGCCTTACGGCGTCTTGCAATGATTTAGGCTATAGCTCATGTAATACATGCATTTACGGTATGTTCGTGCAAGTTATGTTACAGTAGGCGTACAATGTAGGCCTTCATGGCACTGTAACACTGGTCTAAAAATAGTGTAGGTGCCTGGAATCTACAGTCGACTTATAAACAAGTAATACCTAAAATGACGCAATTTTTGGTCTTAAAATACACATCGACTTATACATAAGGTCGCCTTGTACACAAGTATATACGGTATATACAAAATCACTGAATACAGCACACATTCATTTTACGTAGAACATTCCTAGAACACATTCACTGTACAAAGAAAAGCCACTATGCATGGAGTATTCATTATCATTGAACACATAAAATTAATTATCTTTACAATATCCATAGATGTACATGTACAGAATATCAGCTATACAAAAACATCTAGAAAAGAACATCCATTGTGTACAGAACATCCACCATACAAGAACAGTCACTGTTCACTGAACATCTACTGTACTTGAGAATCCAATGTACAGTGTATACAAAACATCTGTACAAGATCATCATTTTACACAAGACATAGACTGTAGAACATCTACTGTATGCAGAACATCCAGTGTATGCAGAACATCCACTGTATTCAGAACATCTACTGCAGAAGAAAACATATTGCACATAGAATATCAACTGTACTAGAGCATCCATTGCACAAAGAATATCCAGTGTACAAGAACATCCATTGTACACAGAACATCTATTGTATAAGAATATCCATTGCACAATGTGAGTAAAACCTAAATTAATAGTAAATAAAACCTGAAGCAGAGTCCATCTTTTGTGAATGATGACGATTTGCAATGATTATTTTATTAATTAAATTCTGGATGATGATGTAGACAATAAAATTCGGAATGATGAGGCTGACAGTAAGCTTAATCCCAAGGCGTAGATTAGTTCATCTGCTTTGCTCTTGTAGCAACATATAAATTATCTGTTAATTCTCGACTATCTGTGATTACAGAAGCAATGTTTTTATGTTAAAGGAGGAAGACACGTGAACATCATTGAAACTGTTTTCGTTTGATTTGGTCCAGTCTAACGTACTCTATTGTGAAGTGAAAAGTTGTCAAAGTCAAACGATAAGCAAAACATGCTCGTTCTCACATAGAAAGTCGGACAAAGAATCGTTTGATTAGGTCACCAGACTGAGGAAATTATTCTGTGACCTGTTAATTTTAACATTAAAAATGTACTGACAGTAAATTAATTTGTGAACTTTTACTTTTGATAAACGAACTTATTTATTTCATAATTCTTTGTGTTTTAAACTGAACTTAAATGTTCATGACTCCCTTAACAGTTCCTTATTCAAGATGTTCGTGTCTTTCTTTCAGAGCATATACAGGCCAAAGTAAGTTTTCTCAGGATCTCTCAAAATTCTGTTCACAACTGATGTTCTCACCACTACAGTGTCATTGGCTTTCAGGTAGTAAACAGCTCCAATGTAGGAAGTAACAAAACCTTCGTGCTTTCTTCGTACTTTGCATGTTGTTTGAGGATTTCTGTAGAGTACAACATAATTTGGATATTTTTCAATTGAGTGACACAGCCTAGCGTATTCTAGCTCTCTCATTTGGTTGGCATGGAATAAAACGTTGCTGTATATGAAGTAGTAAGCAGCGTGTTTGACTTGAATCCCGTCAGCGACAACAGCAGCAGCTCCTTTCACAAACGATCTTTTACCAGACGACGTCCATTTGATGAGAGGCTTCGGTGTGTCTGAAAAGTTTGTAAGAATAAATGATTTTTAAATAATATTTTTATTTTAAATTGTCAGCAGTTATAGTTAGTATTACTAATATATTTGTGCAACTACTTCAAACTCCTGCTTTTGACTACTAGTGTTTCTAGTGATATTATCACTAGTAACACTGCTAGTACTATTCTTATCATAATTTCTTCTATTATTCCCGAACCACCACTTATAACGAAGTGATTACTGCTACTATTACTTTTAATAGACAACGTTTTACGTAACTACTACTATTACTTCTATTTTACTACTACCACATATATTACCAAATCACATCTTTTAACCGAGTACAACTGCTCTACTACTACTATCACTACTACTACTACTACTGCTGCTACTACTATTACTACTACTGCTACTACTATTACTAGTACTCTACTACTACTACTACTCTACTACTACTGCTACTACCACTGCTACTACTATTTGTATTCTTACTTTTGTCATATGTTGCATTCACTTCCATTTGTAGATGAGCTGATGTCTTCACATTGTTTTTATTATTCAGACGATTAGCGACCTCTCTGATCTGTTTAAGTTTCTGTTCTGAAATATATATATATATATATATACACATGTACACACACACACACACACACACACACACACACACACACACAGACAGACACTCCCACACATCCATACACTGATACTGTATACATACATAGACTCGTACACACGTACATGCAAATACATAATTATAAAAACTTCTGTGGAATTTTAAATTATGTGTGGTTATATGTTTCTATTTGTGTGTGTGCCTTTTTTGTGTTTTTGTCTGTCTGTGTTTGTTTGTCTTTGTCTTTGTCTTTGTGTGTTTGTATCCTTGTGTGTTTTCTGTGTTTCTGCGACTGTGTTTTTATGTATGTCTGTGTGTATATATGTGTCTGTGTTAACTTACCACTTTTCTCAGCTTTTGTGTGACTTTCACTTAGTTTCTAAAAAGAACGTTAATAACCACTTTGAAACTCGTGCTTAATAATCAGTTTTAAATTTATAAATATTTTTCAGCACAGTTAATTTCTCCTTTTCATAATTCAAATATTATTTTCTTTTTAATTTTTTAAAATATTTTATCTTTTATTATTTATTTATTTATTTATTTATTTATTTATTTCATACCTTTTCTTTGCTTCTATTTAATGTATTTAATTCAGAATTTGATACAGAATTTACCTTTTTCATAATTTCACTGATCACTTTTTCTCCATCTCTGTAACAGCAATACGTGGTATTGTTCCTGGTTCTGTTCGCAGATTTGTCATCACAACAGTTTTCTCCTGGTTTGCACAAGATTTTCACACACAGTTCCTGGTCAAACAACAAGTTGGTTTCTCTGTTCAGAAATTCTTTTAATGTTACAGATACAATGACACTGATGAGTATGAAGTTTAGTACCATAAGAGAAATGGCAATGACTGGACGAACTGGTACCATTTTGTGTAACAACTTTTAATTCCTTTAGAAGTAATCTGCAAAACATGACAAAATAAATAAATAAATATTATTAGCAATAAATACACACTATTTGGAATGCTGCTCGATATAATTTGGATCTTTTTGTATTGAGTGACACACAGATACACACACGCATATACCTACTCTGTTTCGAAAGCTGCCGTCTAGGAGAAGGTCGAACACGTATTGTGCAGTAACTGATGTTGCAGTGCCAGCTGGTTCCATACTATCGTAAGCTGTATATCGATCGTAACGTGCGAGGCTAAAGCAAATACACAAGGTATGGATGGATCATCTTCCATCCAGTTTATTCAGTCTACCCAATTTTTCATACCCCTTCTCCACAAAAAAAAACTTAACAACAACATAAAATAAATAAATAAATAAATAAATAAATAAAAAGGATCCAAATAAATGATGTTGTCTCTTCCGTGGCTGTCATTATTTACGCATCTGCAAGGTATAAGGATTTGTTACACGTAATCGGAATAATATCTGTAGTCATCTATTTATTATTACATGGCCAGGAATATAAAATGTCTCAAAAATATCTCCCTGTGACAGAAGAATCTTCTGTTTGTAATTATCACTTGTAGCATGACTGTTGATTCGATCTGCCGAATAAATAAATAAATAAATAAAGTAAAATAAAATAAATTAAAATAAAAAAAATAATATAAAAATTAATTAGTGATAAAAATAAATTAAAAACAAAAATAAAATAAAACTGAAATAAATGAATGAATAAATAAATAAATAAAAATACAAAACATTAAAAAAAAATGTAAAATAAATAAATACAATAAGATAAATTAATTAATTAATTAATTGAAACAATAAAATAAATGTAATAAAATCAAATTAAATAAAATCTGAATAAAATAGAATAAAAACAGTAAAATAAAAATAAAAAAACAAACCAATAAATAAACCAACCCCCCCCCCAAAAAAAAAAACAATATATAAATAAAAAATAAAAATAAAATAAATGAAAACGAAATAGTCCGTGTGTCACATGACTGTCGTGGGGCCCAGCGCATAAGAGGTGTTAGCTTTCAAGTGCTAACGAACCTATTAAACGAACCTATATTTGTAACACAATATTTGTATTACAAAGATAATTATTTATTTTACACATGTATACTTATTATTATTTAGTGGTTGAGGACGTGGGAGTTGGCGTTAAATGAAACACTGTAATTCTTAAATCTTTTAATTTTCCCTAACAGGTTTTGTTAGAAATAAATATATGACTCAAACTCTCTATGGAGCATATACAGGATACATCAAATTGATCAACAAATCAAACAGAGCATACAGAAACAGGATAATCATTTGTCCCTGCTTCCGCCTTAAACAAAGATAACGCAAAGTTTATTTACCAACATAAATGCCTAATAATGGCCGCCAACTCTTCGTCCTACTCGTGTCTTGTCTTTGTTTTTACACACCTTAACTGGCCCAGTTGTTACACAGTCAGTTTAGGGATTAAGTAAGCACACCCCTACAGACTTAGTGGAGCAGTCTCATCTGCTCAATTCAATTCCTCTTTGCAAGCATGGATTCTCAACTGTAAGGACTTGTGTTTATATTTGTAATACCTTATACAGTCATAGAGATAATAGAATTTATCAACACGTCCCAACCTAGGAACTACACACAAACATCAATGTCTTTATTATAACTGGTGTTTTTATTGTAATACCCGGTACAAAGTGTTGTAATGAGGACAATGACTTTTGTTTACATAAAACCTCATCGGTGAAATCATTTATTTGAATAGCAAGCTTGGAAAGATCAAATTTGAAAATGTTGTGATTGTAGCCTATAATCCTCTTAACAATTTGATAGAAAACACGTATAGTCCTCTAATCCTCGGACATGGTGCATACTGTAGTGAAAACAAAGTCTATTTGACCACTAAGAATCTACTCAGTGAAAACTTGCAAGTACACAAAGTATGTCCCTCCATTTCTCACCGTTTCTGCGACGGACACGCCCGCTGACCTGTCAGAAAGCGTGCCCGCCGTAGACGTGCTTCACAACAGCTTGCTCCGATTAGCACGTTAATTGTTTGTTTTTTCAAGGTTCAAGATTTCTCACATATCAACCATGGCAGAGTTAAGACAGTCAGAATTTGTTACTTCATCGAGAGGCACTCCACAAATTCTCCTCGATGGATTCCTGTACAGCAAAGAGTACAACCCGACAGACAGCACAACACTGGAGATGCCTCAGCAAGACTTGCAAGGGAAAATGTTCAACAGTCGGTGACGTTCTCAAGGAATATCTCAGTTCACACCACACCTATCACCAAGAAGATGTCAACCATGTCAGGTTTCTCAGTGCCATGCGCACGAAAGCATGGGAGGAAACAACGCAGATGCACACGATTTACGACCATCAAGTGTCAATACAAGATCCCACTCATCTGCCGACCCTACCCTCCTTTAGCAGCATGAGAAGAGCTCTCTGCAGAAAGACAATCCCTGTGTTACCGCAGACCAGAGCCGAAGTAGATCTTGAAGATGACTGGACCAGGATCACAGATGACGAGCGCTTCCTTCTGTTCAGTGATGGGGAAGAGAGACAACAAGATTTAGCCTTGTTCACAGATCAGCAGTTACGAGCCCTTCAAATAAAATAAAGACAAAAATAAAAATGAGATTAATAAATCAAATTAAATGAAAATCAAAAAATGATAAAAATAAAATAAATAAGAATGAATTTTTTGAAACTAAAATAAATAAATAAATAAAAATAAAACATAATAATTTAAAAAGGTAAAAAGTAAAGTAAAATAAATAAATGAAAATAAATAAACTAAGAAATAATAAATAAATAAATAAATAAACAATGTAAATTAAAATTTAAAAAATATATAAAAACATAAACATGATAAAAATAAAATAAATTAAAACAATAAAATAAATGTGTAAATCATAAAATTTAAATAAATAAAAATGAATAAAAATGATAAAATGTAAAGTACAATAAAATTAATTAAATAAATAAAGTCCATAATGGATACTCAGTCTGTTGAAACTTTGTTTGGTTAGAAGTTCAAAGTGAGAAGTGGACAGCATCATAAACAAAAAAAATAGACATCTACGTGACAACAACATTAGAGACTCAAAATAGTCCAAAACACCCCACCAGTATTTTAGAAACTTATATATTTACTTATTTAAGCGAAAAGTACCCAACCATTAAAAATAATAAAAACGACAACAGCAATAATAATAATAACAACAATACTACTACTACTACTAATAATAATAATAAAAATTAGAAGACAACAACAACAACAACAACAACAACAACAACAATAATAATAATAATAAAAATTACAACAATAATAATAATAATAAAAATTACAACAATAATAATAATGTTAGTTATCTATTCACATTCTGATGTTACCGTTAAATTCAAAGCTGGCAAATTCTCTTCTGGTATTTAGTTAATCCGTCAATTACTCTGAAAGGTTCTTCAAATTGTTGATGTCGTAATTAACAGTAAACTGATGAATAGCAAAATGTAATAGAGGTATTTCACATTCCTATTGCACGTGTTCGCGAAGAGTAACGTCCCTTGACAAACTAGACTGGAACTAGTCTGTTTACAAATTGAGGAGCGTAACAGACAGATTGTTATGGGCGACATGACTGGCTTCGTAGCAGACTTTAAACTTTGGCAACTAACGTGTACGTATTTCGAATTAGATGGTATAATGTCCGTAGAAAAGGGTCATAATGAAATTTACAGCGGAACGATTCAAATTAAAAAGCTGTGCAACAACTTGGACAGAGTCTTTGCGACTCGTACCCGAGGGTTTTGATAACGTCAGGTTAAGAGACTATTTCGTAAAAAGTACAAAGAAAATATTTGTCAGGGATTCCATACACTCGTTTAAAACTTTGAAAATTTATAAGTATTTCTCGTAAGGATATATATAATTTGTTTACTGGAAACACGTGCATGCATAAAAACTGTAAATACTCTACCATGTCAAAATGTATGTATGCGTCTCAGTATATTATATCTGTATGTGTGTATGTATTTGTGTGTCTATATACATACATTATATACAAACACACACACACATATCTATATATATACATATACATATACATGTATATATATTTTGTTCTGTATGTATACATAGACATAATATTAATATACATAAATGCTGTTATTCAGCTGATCATCCCTCGCCTACCTTAATGGGAGCCTGTATGTTTATGTACACACACAGAGTATAATTGAAAAACCACCTCTCAAAACAATTCAGGTCCATATCAAGGGGTAGCAGGTGCCCCTCCCCCACAGACGCACTGCAAACTTTGGCAATAACTTGTTTGTTCAGCAAGTCTTTGATACCATTTACAGTCAGAGTATTTACACCTTTGTTGCAGACACATCTCTGACTGAACTCTGACAACATGGCCACATCCTACGTTCTACAGACAAAACGTACAGTAACACGATTAATTAAAGCTTCTTTTTTTTTTTTAATGAAGGAAATGTGAGTAACCTTTTCCCTTATAGGCTAAAACCAGTTACTTGTCTAATTGCAGTTACTGTTAGGTGTAATTAGTACAAACACGCACAAGTATATATAGTTTATGCTTTAAAAAAACTCTTTAAATAAACCATTTATTTTGGAGTAACGTATAACTTTAATGTTGAAGATTGTACCTTCACTCATATACTCATAAAACTACCTACATACTTGTACAAACCCCTGCTGAGTATTTGTGAATCCAAGCAACAAACACCTCAGCTAGTTGCAGTAGACTGAATAATTAACATAACTGAAACCATTGTTCTCTGTAGTTATCTGAACCATGATTTTTTTGTTTGGTTATCCTAGGTGTTGTGACAATTTCCCGTCCCATATTCAGCGTGGGTATACAATCCTCGTTTCTTGTTGTTCACTGGCTTCCCACCTAAAAAAATGTGTCAAACAAATCCTCGTATTTGCAGCAACATTAAAATCTTTTTCATTTCTGTGTGAAGCGATTACCCACAAAGGTTTCCGATATGCATTTCCCGGACTTCTGCGATTGGATCAGTTAATAACTGAACAATGGTCATGGCCTCCCATTACAGCATTATTGCTTTTGCCCACCAGTTTGAAAGTGGGGCTAGTTTGCCGAGACCTCGCGATTTGCGTCCTCGAGTTACCCAGCAACGGGCACATGCGCAGTGGAATGTGAAATAACACTATTGCTAAATTACATTGTTTACAATAGCAGTGGGAGACGGACAAATAACGTTTTTAAATGATCGTTAATCTTTTGAAAGAGAATCTCTCTCTCTCTCTCTCTCTCTCTCTCTCTCTCTCTCTCTCTCTCTCTCTCTCTCTCTCTCTCTCTCTCTCTCTCTCTCTGTGTGTGTGTGTGTGTGTCTTTGTATGCATATGAGAGAGGGAGAACAATAAAAAACGAAAGGGAGGAACAGAGAGAAAGAGGGAGAGAGTGATGAATAATTAAATGTTCATATTAGTTATACAATAACTGATAGATTTAAATTTGTGTTATTTTTATTATTGTGCAGTATTTGAAAAATAAGATAATAAAAACGTTTATAAAGGATTGCTGTTTACTCATCGTCGTCGTCGTTGTTATTACTACTACTAATACTACTACAACTACTATTGTTATTATTATTAATTCGAATAGTTTTTATAAAATCAATACACATTCTACATATATATATATAATTTTTTTATTAAGTCAAATACAATGTATACTAATATAAAAATAAAATAAAATAAACTATTGAAAAACGCTCGCTAGAGTAATTATGGATACTCAGTCTTTTAAAACATTTCGCTAGAAGTACATGCAACTACGGTGACAACAGCATTAAAGAGAGAGAAAAAAGTGTTTTAAAAATATATTTTTAAAAATAAGACAAAAACACGCTTAATATAATGATGATGATGATGATGATATTAACACAAAATACTACCGATAATAATAATAATAATAATAATAATAATAATAATAATAATAATAATAATAAATAATAATAATAATAATCACAACAACAATAACAGCAACAGAAACAACAACACTGTTAGTTTATTCAGTTTCAAAGCAGGCACATTCCTTCACGATATTTAACACACTTCTCTTACTGTTTGTTTACTCTGGAAAGAAAAAAAAGACGTTAATCATATATTTATTATTGCTAGATATATCATTATCTTCTATTTAATTTATGTTACATTACTGGCAACATAAACTGTGCACAAGTCAGAAATAAAAACATAAACGAGAGTTAATATTTATTAAAAACAAAACAAAAATGGCCATGACGCAATTCAAACTGGGGAAAATGACCCAAGCACCGTGACGTCACTGAACAATGTGGTTATTTTTTGGTGTTGATCCGACTACTCACAGTTCTACTCACAGCTCTACTCACAGCTCTAAAAAGTGGTGTAAATGAAAAGGAAAATATAATTATAAAAAAGTATACGATATACATAATAAAATTAATCTTTAGAGAGACCTGCAGATATCAAACGACACATTCTCAAATATAAAAGGAGCGGCCGTTTTCATCTTATGTTTAGCTTAATCCAGCAATTGATTTCGATAATTTCTTCAAGGTGTTACGATCGTAAACAGTAATTAATGACAAATGGGATTTCGGGTTAATTCAGTCTCAGTGAATGGCGAAGTGTAATTACTAAATCATTTTGTTTATAATTGTAGGAGATGGAAGAATGAGAAGAATTACTTTTGTAAATGATTCTTAATCTCGTCTGAAAGAGAATGTCTCTCTGTTTGTTTTAGTAAATGTGTGTGTGTGTGAGAGAGAGAGAGAGAGAGAGAGAGAGAGAGAGAGAGAGAGAGAGAGAGAGAGAGAGAGAGAGAGAGAGAGAATAATATAGTACAGAAGGCAATTAATAGATTTATATCTTATTTATTTTATCGCGCAGGATTAAGAAAAGAAAAAAAGAAGATAATAATAACAGAAATAAAAACAAAAAATAAACATGTACAAAGGAAAAGAAAGAAAGAAAGATAATCAAAAGAAAGAGAAAAGAGAGAGAGAAGAAAGGAATTGTTAAATGACACCAACAATTATGTTTATATTGCACTTTGTAATAGTCACGAAAATAATTTAAAGTTTCTCCAATTTATTATTATTTTATAATTTTTAAATTTTATAATTCATTGCTGGCTTTGTTTATTTTAAAAGCTTTGTTATTTATTTTCATTTATTTATTATTTTTAATTTTAAAACATTTTTTGTTTTGGTTGTTCTATTTTTATTTATTTTTTTTTTTTTTTTTTTTTTTGTTGTTGGGGGTTTTATAAATATTTTTCTGTTTTGTTTTGTTCTGTGAAGGAAGAACTGTGGAACAATTCAAGCGGAACGTACGCTGTCCACTGAACGCACTGTGTAACTAGTTATGTAGATGTTTGCTCTTCTGTATTAATCCTTAAGTGATTGTTGTGACCGATTACAATCATTCTATCCATCTATATTATTGTTTATTGCTTTACTGAATGTTCAGTCTTCTCAAGTTCGCCAATTTTGACAAATATCTAACGGTCTGCATTCTAATGACCGTACATTAAAGAATACAGCTCACCATTCTTGTTGAAATGGGTATTATTAAAAAGACACTTTGACAAGGATTCTGGAAAATAGTAGTGGAAATTAAACACGGGTTTTATGAATGTTTGCATAATGCGCGTTCACACACAAACGCGTACATGTTAACGTGAAATAACTGAATATTTCAGGATTTACATGTAAAGACTGGTTTCACTAATTGACTGTAATATATATAACTATGTGATGCGTATATTATTTAAAATATATAGCTAGGATTTGTAAGTTTTGTTGCATTTTCTTATGTTTTTTCTTTTTTAGATGAAGTTTTTAGATTGCTGTTATTACACAGCCAGGAATATAAAATGTCTCAGAAATATCTGCCTGTGACGGAAGAATTTTCCGCTTGTAATTGTCACTTGTATCATGACTGTTGATAGGTCTGCCTAATAAATCAATAAATAAAAAAATAAAAAAATAAATAAATAAACAAATAAATAAATAAATAAATAAAAAAAAAAAAATAAATAAAGTAAAATCAAATCAAAATCAAATGAGACTAAAAAAACAACATAATAATAAAAATCAAATATATGATAAAAAAAAAATAATAATAAATAATAAAAATTAAAAAAAAATAAAATAAAATAATTAATTAAGAAAATAAAATAAAATAATTAATTAAGAAAATAAAATAAAATCAATAAATAAAGTAAAATGAAAATAAAGTAAAATAAAATAAAATGATACGAATAAAATAAATAAGTATAAAAAATGATAAGAATAAAATAAATAAGTATAAAAAATGGTAAAAATTAAAGTAAAATAAATAAATCGATCAATCAATAAGTGAAATAAAGTAAAATAAAGTTAAATAAATTATAAACAAAAATAAAAACAAAAACAAAATGAAACTTATAAATAAAATTCTAGTGACTCACAAAAAGCCTGCGAATTGCGGGATTAATTACCACCTCGGAGTGCTAGGTGTTACTGACCCTTGTTGTTTATCAGAAAGATCTGGCGACACACGTCAAACTGAAAAGTCGGGAGCACGTTGACAAATAACGTGAGAACTGAGATATTTTTCTGTTTTGTTTTGTTCTGTGAAGGAAGAACTGTGGAACAATTCAAGCGGAACGTACGCTGTCCACTGAACGCACTGTGTAACTAGTTATGTATCTGTTTGCTCTTCTGTAGTAACCCGTACGTGATTGTTGTGACCGATTACAGTCATTCTATCCATCTATATTATTCTTTACTGCTATATTGAATGTTCAGACTTCTCAAGTTCGCCAATTTTGACAAAAATCGAACGGTCTGTATTCTAAAGGGCTTACTCCCATCTTAATTCCATAACCGGGTTAGTATGGTCTGAAAGTAAGTACGTATAGTTTTGTTTTTAATTATTAATTTAACTGGCTATTCAAACTGATCCGTCAATCACCCGATCCATCCGTAGATCCATCAGCTCTTCAACCAACCAATCTGTAAGTCAATAAATTCATTCCGTTGTTGTTGGTTTTTGTGTCAAAAAAAAAGAAAAAAAGAAAAAAAAAAATTCAAACTTTCAACTCTAAGAATCTAAAGTTTGTGTTTTGTGTTCAGAATGTAGGTTGTTACTGCAACGAGGACTAACTCTCTGTCTTTCGTATTTGGTGCCAAGATGTTTTGGAGCGTGATCTCGATTTTTTTTTTCCTCCAATGTGTTGCGTAGTGCTTGTATTTCCTTGGCGAAATTTTGACAGTGAAACAAGTAGTGTTTCATGGTTTCGGAGAGTCCACAGCTGCAGTTGGGTGATTTGGTGTTGTCATATTTGTATCTGATTGCATTTAAGTTGGTCGAGTAACCAATTCTGGCTTTGGTGAGTTTGTTGTTGTGTAGTTTGTTGGCGAGTGTGAGTTTGGGTTTTTTGGTGAGTGGTTTGATGTTCAAGTGTCATTTGTTTTTGGTTTTGTTCCATTCGTTTTGTCATAGTTTGTCGTAATGTTTGGCTGCGTTTGAGAGAATTTCGTTTATTCCGTAGTCTATGCCTGTGCAGATGTCTTCGTCTTTAAAACTGAGTTACTTCAATGGAATGGAATGGAAAAAAATTAACGTGCTAATCGGAGCAAGCTGTTGTGAAGCACGTCTGCGACGGGCACGCTTTCTGACAGGTCAGCGGGCGTGTCCGTCGCACAAAAGAGTTTTGGGTAGGGAAAAGAATGGGTTCTCGCCACGATTGCAGGACACAAGGGAGTGTCCAGCATATCGGATCGTAACGAGTCGGTACCGAAGTTACTTCAAATGACATCCGCTCTTTTATATTTAAGCGATGGAATTGAAATTGCGTAACTTTAATTATTACTACAATCACATCCGCTCCTTTTATTGTTTCCGCTAAATTTTCAACTCTATGGCGTTGTTATAAAAAGGGCTGCATTTTGGTAATTAAACAACGGCTTGCTGTGATTAGCACGTTAATTTTTTTCAAGTTCAAGTTCAAGGTAACTGGAGAAAAAAGTAAGAGAGCAGACCAGAGAGAAGATCGAAGAAGCGAGCGAAGGAAACGGTCAATACGAAAGTTCAGTCAGGCGGGGAACCAAATGTTTTTGAATGCCATTGTCTTTACGGACGAGTATGGTAAGCAATTGTCTATTCTTATTTTGATAGGGTGTAATGTGCATTTAACCTGTGCCAATAGAATTTATTATACCTAAAATTTTATTGTTTTAATCTGTCCTCCGTGCAGATTGTTATTTTGTCCTGGTTCCCCGAATCACCTTACTCGTATGACCTTTCTCATATCATTAATCAAAATTACTTAAACGTATGTTTTATGATTGTATAACGTATTATTACCAAGTCACCTATATATCATAATTAAATAATAAACGTGAACCTTAACTGGTGTTGTGTTTTATTTCTCTAGTGGATAGATAGACTGATTTACATAGATTGCTGTCAATTTAGCGTTTATATTCCTTGTTAGCTGGCCATTAAAGCACCTTGTTACTCTAGACTGAGCCTTAATAAAATATACAACATGTCTAAAAGTGTGAGCCCTGAGACATTTATGAATTTAGAAATTGATATTTTACTAGGGGCGCCACTATCTAATCTCGCCAGTTCTGAACACTACTAAGACAAATGCATTTAGTTTTAACATTACATTTAATAAAACTTTCTGACATGACTGGTTAAATTCTTTCATTTTTCTGTTTTTCCATATTCTTGATTTTTCTCCTCTGTCTTCTTTCTTTCTTTCTCTTTATTCTATCTTCTATATCTTTCATGTCTCTGACTGGGTCATTCTCTCTCTCCACGCCTTCTCTTTATTTTTCTTCTCTAACTTCTTTAGTATTAGACTACAATCCTGTAATCACCTTTTATAAAACTTGGGCCACACTGGATTAAGCTGACATCCAGTCGCTGAGATGACGTACTCCCGCTGCTGTTTGCTTCCCTCTACAGTGCAGTTGATGTCCAAGTAGGTGCAGTACGTCTCATTGTGTACAAACTGCAGTGTTGTCAGCTGCTGCTGGTGTAGTTGCAGTGTACGTTCATGACGTTCTATATACGCTGTGCTTAAGTAACATTTAACGACAACTGATAATTTATATCAATCACCAGATGCCTTAATTTAGTTCATCTGCGATCCTCTTGTAGCAACAAGCTAATTCTCGACTATCTGTGATTGTACAAGCAACGTTTTTAATGTTAAAGGAAGAAGACACGTGAACATCATTGAAACTGTTTTCGTTTGATTTGGTCTAGTCTAACATATTCTATTGTGAAGTGAAAAGTTCTCAAAACATGCTCGTTCTCATATAGAAAGTCGGACGACGTCCATTTGATGAGAGGCTTCGAAATGTCTGAAAAGTTTGTAAGAAGAAATGACCTTTAAATAATATTTCTATTTTAAATTTTCAACAGATATAGTTAGTATTACTAATATCTTTCTGTAACTACTAGAAACTAATTTACTGTCATCACTGATATTATCACTAGTAACACTGCTAGTACTGTTGTTATCACAGTTTCTACCATTATTTCCTTACCAATACTAATAACTAAGTGACTACTTCTACTACTACCAGAATTTTTTTAAGTAACTACTATTATTACTTCCCCTTTACTACTACAACATTTATTACCAAATCACCTCTTTCAACTGAGAATTACTACTATTAACTATTACTATTTGTTTTCTTACTTTTGTCATATTCTGCATTCACTTCCATTTGTAGATGAGCCGATGTCTTCACATTGTTCATATTATTCAGACGATCAGCAGCCTCTCTGATCAGCTTAAGATTTTGTTCTGAAATATATATATATATGTATGAGTATGTATGTATGTATACATATATACATACGAACAGACACACATACCTTTATACATATATAGACTGGTACGCACGTAAATACAAATACATAGTTATAAAAACTTTTATCAATATTTAAATATATGTGGCTCTGTGTGAATCTTTTTATGTGTGTGTGTGTTTGTTCTGTGTATATAATGTGTGTGTCATTTTCTTTATGTGTGTGTGTTTGTTCTATGTATATTAATGTGTGTGTCATTTTCTTTATGTGTCTGTGTGTGTATGTATATAATTGTACTTGTGTACATGTCTTTGTGAACTTCTCACTTTTTGTATGTCTCAGTCTTTATGTTTGTTTATACTTGTGTGTGTTCTGTGATTATGCGACTTTGTGTTTTTATGTATGTATGTATGTGTGTGTATATATATCTGTATTAACTTACCACTTTTCTCAGCTTTTGTCTGACTTTCATTCAGTTTCTAAAAAGAAGATTAATAATTACTTTGAAACTCGTCCATAATTAACAATTTTAAATTTATAAATATATTTCAGCACTATTATTTTCTCCTTTTTCTTAATTCAAATATTGTTAAACGCATATGTATCTTTTTCCTTTTCTTTGTTTTTTCTTTAATTTCATTTATAATGAAGTTAACTTTTTAATATATTTTATATAGAATTTGTCTGTTTCTTAATTTCATATTCACATTAAACTTTTTTTCGTTTTTTCATTTAATGTATTTATGGAATATAAGTTTTTAAAATTAAATACAGAATTTACCATTTTCATAATTTCACTGATAACGTTTTCTCCATGTCTGTAACAGCAATACGTGATATTGTTCCTGGTTCTATTCGTAGATTTGTCATCACAACAGTTTTCTCCTGGTTTGCACGAGATTTTCACACACAGTTCCTTGTCAAACAACAAGACGGTTTCTCTATTCAGGAATTCGTTTAGTGTTAGTGATACAATGAAACTGATGAGGATGAAGTTTAGTACCATAAGAGAAATGGCAATGGCAGGAAGAAGTGATTTCATTTTGTGCAACAGCTTTTAATTCCTTTAGATGTAATCTATAAAACATGACCAAAAGAAAACAAAATGTTATTAGTAATGAATAATACCAAGATAAATACACACACACATATATACACACACAGACATGCACACACACACACACACACACACACATACACACGCACACACAGACATGCACACACACACAGACATGCACACACACACAAATGGACATTCACACAAATATAACATTTAATAAATGGTTGAACAAATAAATAAAATAATAAATATTAGCAAGACAAATTCACACACAATACACACATCTACACACACTTATATATAACATTCTTTCAAAGAAAAAAAAAGTAAAAAATAATAAATAATTCCAAGATATAATTTTCCTATGTGATGTCCATAAAACAAAGGTAGATAAAAATCGCAGAAGCTTCTCTTAACACCAAAGCACAGAGAAAGGCATTGTGAAATTATAATTTTATATAAATAAATATAATCTATTAAATAAGTGAAATTATATTTTCATATTACAGATATATAACCTATGGAATAAATAAAATACATGTATTTACAAACTTACCTAACTTAGGCTGTCGCTGACTTCACATTCGAATTGTTCATATCGGCGGCGACCTTGAACAGGTCTTATCATTTTTCCAGCTAGCATTTTCCCGGGGAACTGTTTTTTACAGATCTCTGGCAATGAAAAGATAATATCTGCTTTCTTAGAATTCTTTATCTTCTTTTATACTATTATTTGTATCCATTTATTTTTAAAATTGTATAGTTGGTAATCGTGTTGACATGTACATTCACGTTACGAGTACATTCACAGCCAGCGAGGTCACTGTAACTTTGACATTGTAGAGTGAAAAAGTGGGCCGTGTATTTTGTGTCAGCTGCGTCGCTTAGATAAATTGCTATTTATAAACACTGCTCGGGTAGAAACTACTGTTCAAGATAACGAATGTACTGGTGATTTTAAAAGTTTTCCAGTCAGCTACCATTGTTATTATTGTCCGTTTTTTTTAGACAGCAAATCAAACAGTTAACTATTAAAACGTAAATGATAACCACATAAAACTTTTTTCATTTAGTGTATTTATGTTGCTGTTGTTTTTTGTTTTGTTTTTTTTAGAATTTAATACAGAATTTACCTTTTTCATAATTTCACTGATCACTTTTTCTCCATATCTGTAACAGCAATACGTGACATAGTTCATGGTTCTGTTCGTAGATTTTGTCATCACAACAGTTTTGTCCTGGTTTACACAAGACTTTTCACACACAATATCTACTCAAACAACAAGTTTTTTTTCTCTATACAGAAATTTGTTTAATGTTACAGATACAATGACACTGATGAGTATGAAGCTTAGTACCATAAGAGAAATGGCAATGACTGGACGAATTGGTACCATTTTGTGTAACAACTTTTATTTCCTTTAGAAGTAGCCTGTAAATTTTACAAAAAAAAAAAAGAAAAAAAAAAAAAAATGTATTAGTAATAAATAATACCATCACACACACACACACACACACACACACACACACACACACACACACACACACACTGGATACAAATACTCACCACTGAAATCCAAAAGGCAGCACAGCGATGTCTACAGGAGCAGATATCTGATGCCACAAAGTTTGTCTCCAATTGTTGATGATGGTAAGGTTTTTTTTTATATCACTGGAAAAAGGTGGAAATTGTACTAAAATAATAATAATAATAATAATAATAATAATAATAATAATAATAATAATAATAATAATAATGAAATAAAAAAATAAAATAAAATAAAATAAAATGTGAAATAAATAAAAATAAAAATCGGAATAAATAACTGTAGTGATCCATCTATTTTTATAGGGCCAGGTATCAAAAATGTGTCAGAAATATCTCCCTGTGACGGAAGAATCTTCCTCAAAATGGCCTGTGTGAAGTGAAAAAAACATCCTTTGACAACGATTCTGGAAAATAGTAGTGGAAATTAAACACGGGTTTTATGAATGTTTGCATAATACGCGTTGGCACACACACGCGTACATTTTAACGTGAAATAACTGAATATTTCAGGATTTACATGTAAAGACTGGCTTCACTAATTGACTGTAATATATATAACTATGTGATGCGTATATTATTTAAAAAATATTGTTAGGATTTGTAAGTTTTGTTGTATTTTCTTATATTTTTACTTTTTTAGATAAAGTTTGATGTGTTTCCTCACTGAATACAGAACACAATGGATTTTTGTTGCCACAGTTTTTTCTTATTAGATTATTCACGTGTTCATACTTTTGTTTAATAGATGTTACTTGTGAGTGGATTTCTTTGATGTTTGTCAAGTTTTGAATCCTACTGTTGTTGTTGTTGTTGTTATTATTATTATTATTATTAATTTATTTGTTTATTTATTGGCATTGTTGTTGCTGTTGTTGCTATTTATTTATTTAATTAATGTATTTAGTTTATTTATATGGAGATTATATTTATTTAATATTTATTTTATACACAGATAATATTTTTTCAATTAATTTTGTTAAATAATGTTTACTGTACTCGGTAACACACACATTCTTTGGACAGTTGCTAGTATTTCAAATAACATCATATTTATAATTGATGTTGGCTTATTTTTGTCACGTTAACGTTTTCCGATAATTAATAATCAATACTCTCTTTCTCCGGGAACTGGACTTTCCATCAAAGCTATGAATAGATGTGATTCAGAAAAGTATTGTTATAAATAAATAAATTTGTTGTTGTTGTTGTTGTTGTAGTTTCTGTTGTCGAAAATTCAAATGAATATCGATACTTTTTTAATGAAATGCTCGGTTGATTCATTAACAAAACAGTAACTATGTCAGGAACGCCATTTGCAACACAAAGCACTATTCACAAAATGTGTGTGTGTGTGTTTGTGTTGTGTGTGTATATATATACACACACACACATACATACATATATGTCTACTTTGTTTGAATCTATTTTTATTTTATTTTTATTTTGTTATATTTATTTATTTGCTCTAGGTTTCGTAGTTAAAGCATAGTCATTTAACATACTATAAATAAAATGAGCAAAGTTAATTTTTGTGTTTTGTTCATAAATAAACTGCATATTATAGTTGTTAATAGTAGTAGCAGTAGTTGCTGTTGTTGTTGTAGTTGTTGTTTTTGTTGTTGTTGCTACGATTGTTTTTGTTAAATATAGAGTACCGCGTAATTTCTAGTCCTGTGTCAACTGAGCCATAAACAACAAAATGAAAACATGTAGTCTGTGTATCACACAGTGTAAAGTTCCAGCCCGGATTTGTCATCTTACACGTAATCAGAATAAATAAGTGTAGTGATCCATCTATTATTACACAGCCAGGAATATATTATTGTTGTTTTTATTTTTCTTGCTACGATTGTTTTTATTCAATATATAGTACCGCGTAATTTCTATTCCTGTGACAACTAAGCCATAAACAACAAAAGGAAAACATGTAGTCTGTGTATCACACAGTGGAAAGTTCCAACCCGGATTTCTTACTTCACACGTAATCAGAATAAATAACTTTAGTCATCCATTTATTATCACACAGCCAGCGATATAAAATTGTTGTTGTTGTTGTTGCTGTTGTAGTTTCTGTTGTCGAAAATTCAAATGAATATCGATACTTTTTCTTTTTCTTTTTTTCATGAAATGCTCGGCCAGGAACGCCATTTGCAACACAAAGAACTATTCACAAAATGTGTGTGTCTGTGAGAGAGAGAGAGAGAGAGAGAGAGAGAGAGAGAGAGAGAGAGAGAGAGAGAGAGAGAGAGAGAGAGAGAGAGAGAGAGAGAGAGAGAGAGAGAGAGAGAGAGAGAGAGAGAGAGAGAGAGAGAGAGAGAGAGAGAGAGAGAGAGAGAGAGAGAGAGAGAGAGAGAGAGAGAGGTGGTTCATAATAAGACTAGGAAGGTTCAGAACTAATGCGACTGGTAATTAGACGTGACGCGCTGATGTGGGCAGTGAATAACTAAACAATACAAAGATTTAAACAAAAACATAAAACAGATCGACAAAATGAAAAATAATATAAAGGGATACAGCATTTTAAACTTAAACAGTGTCACTGTTATTCTGTTTAAGATTTGTATTTATAAATATATAAATGTGTATATATATATATATATATATATATATATATATATATATCATATTTATCTTATTTATTTATTATATTTACTTTAATTTCTATCTTTTTTTATAATACAAATGCATATATATATATACACACACACACGCATACACATACATACATATATGTCTGCTTTGTTTGAATCTATTTTTATTTTTTATTTTTTTGTTATATTAATTTATTTGCTCTAGGGTTCGTAGTTAAAGCATAGTAATTTAACATACTATGATTAAAATGAGCAACGTTGTTTTTTGTGTTTTGTTCATAAATAAACTGCATATTATAGTTGTTAATAGTAGTAGCAGTAGTTGCTGTTGTTGTTGTAGTTGTTGTTTTTGTTGTTGTTGCTACGATTGTTTTTGTTAAATATAGAGTACCGCGTAACTTCTATTCCTGTGTCAACTAAGCCATAAACAACAAAAGGAGAACATGTAGTCTGTGTATCACACAGTGTAAAGTTCCAGCCCGGATTTGTCATCTTACACGTAATCAGAATAAATAAGAGTAGTGATCCATTTATTATTACAGGGCCAGGAATATAAAATGTCTCAGAAATATCTCCCTGGGACGGAAGAATCTTCCGCTTGTAAAAGTCGATTCAGCAATTCCCGGATTAAAATTCACCTTGGGAGTGGTAGGGGTTACGGGCTTTTGTTTCGCAGAATGATATGGCGACATGATGTACTCCTCCCATTTGTCGCATTTTTATCCCAATCTTAAAAGATGTCCAACGACATCCAATAGATCTTGAGTCTTCCTCAAAATGGCCTGTGTGAAGTGAAAAAAGCATCCTTTCACCCCAGCTTGTGGAAATTCAGTCTCAGCTGCGCGGTTTGCAGCCAGTTCAAAGTCTTTGTCCATGCTTCTTGTATGTTGACAGCGGATCTAGTCTGTGCTGGGGCAGGTATCAGAACTCGTCGCTGTCTGTACAATGCACTGCTCATGCTGGGAGAGGAAGGCAAATGAGGAAGAGTTTCTGATTGTTGCTCTGCAACCTCATCATTGTGTACTTGCTGCGTTTCTGCTGTTTCTTCTCTTGCTCGCTTCCGCAGTATGCTAATAAACTAAGCAACATTAGGATCACTTGGAAGACGGTTGTCTTCTGGTATGTTCCGAATAAAATCGCAGACATTGGTGCACATTTTTGTCACGCATCTCCAGTGAACACGTTCCCCTCTGGTGCGATTCTTTGCATATAGAAATCCGTCCAATATTATATGGTGTACCTTATATGTGACTGAACAAATTTGACCCTTCTAAGATCAACCATGACTACAAAATTTAAATCTATTTTTCGTAGGTGTATGTAGTTAATGTATAAAAAAAACTTTTATATGTTATGTCTGTGATCACCTATGGTTTAAATGTTTGATCATTGAAATATAAGACATAGGTCGTCAGACAAAATAATCTTTGATATAAAAACAATGTCTATCTGAAGTGAAATGAACTGAATACGGGTGTTGCAGTGAAGAAGCCCATGAGCTAAACTCTAAAAACATGGACTTCATAAAACACAGTATCTTGACATTTGTTAAATCCGTTTAGCAGACTACAGTTAAGATCTCCTTGTTGCTTGTGTAGAATTGGTAGATATAATATATAAAAACAACAAAAAGGCGGTAGCTTCCTGAACAAATTGGAACTGTACCACTAAAGCAGGCAGGGGGGGTACAGGGTATATCACATGACCCAATAAAGAGTTTTGTCTATCAAAATGGCATGTTTGTCTCTTGAGAAGGGGGGAACCGCGAGGAGGATCAAGCGATAAGATCCAGAACACGCTGACAAATAACGCAAGTCCCTTTGCTTTTCCACAAAAGAAAAGAAATTATATTAAAATGTTTTATTTATTTATTGTTAGCGAACAACTGTGGAACAATTCCAGGGTAACGGTCGCTGTCCACTGAACGCACTGTGTAACTAGATATGTAGATGTTTTCTCTTCTGTATTAATCCTTACGTGATTGTTGTGACCGATTACAATCATTCTATCCATCTGTATTATTCTTTATTGCTTTACTGAATGTTCAGACTTCTCAAGTTCGCCAGTTTTGACAAAAATCTATTGGTCTGCATTCTAAAGACCATACATCAAAGAATACAGCTCACCATCCTTGTTGAAATGGGTATTATTAAAAAGACACTTTGACAAGGATTCTTGAAATAGTAGTGGTAATTAAACATGAGTTTTATGCATGTACGCTTTCACACACACAAATACATATTAACATGAAATAACTGAATATTTCAGGATTTACATGTAAAGACTGGTTTCACAAACTGACCAGAAATATATATATAAATATGTGATGCGTGTATTAAGTAAGAATATTGTTAGGATTTGTAAATATTGTTGCATTTTCTTATATTTTTACTTTTTTAGATGAAGTTTGTCGTGTTTTCCTCACTGAATACAGAACTCAATGGATTTTTGTTGCCACAATTTTTTCTTATTAAATTATGCATGTGTTCATAACGGAATACATGCTCAGATCGATGCAAAGACAATCAAAAACTGTCACATGAAACCCATGACGAGAGGTTCTGTAATGGATGCTCAAAGAAGTGGTCGCCCCTCCAATTCCAGTGATCCGCAGATGGTGAAAACACCATCTTTGCACTTGAATAACAGATTTCCAAACTTCGATGCTATCTGGGCACGTTCTTTTAGAGTCGACTTTCTTCGCATCTTAATAGGGTTTTTGAATTTGAAACGAAATAATTAATCTGAAAAGAAAAACAATAATACTTTTAAATAAAATAATCATCTGAAAAGAAAATAACAATCTAGATTTAATTTTCATATATTAAATAACATACATGAAGGAATTGAGAAAAAAGTAATTGCAAATTAAAACATTATGAACTGTTTAAAATAGGGAATGACTTTTCAGTCACCCTGCATATTACTTGTGAGAGCATTTCTTTGATGTTTGTCAGGCTTTGAATCCTAATGTTATTGTTGTTGTTATTATTATTATTTTTGTTGTTATTATTATTATTATTATTAATAATAATTTATTTGTTTATTTATTGGCATTGTTGTTGTTGTTGTTGCTATTTATTTATTTAATTAATGTATGTATTTTATTTATATGGAGATTATATTTATTTAATATTTATTATATACACAGATAATATTTTGTTCAATTAATTTTGTTAAATAATGTTTACTGTATCTCAGGTTTCACACACACACACACACACACACACACACACACACACATACATATTCTTTGAACATTTGCCAGTATTTCAAATAACAACATATTTAAATTATGCTGTTGGTTTGTGTCACGTTAACGATTTCCGAGAATTAATAATCAATACTCTCTTTCTCCGGGAACAGGACTTTCCACCTAAGCTATAAACAGATGTGAGTCAGTAGTTGAACATTTATGGGAATCATATTACTAGTAGACAGATTCAGAAAAGTATTGTTATAAATAAATAAATTTGTTGTTGTTGTTGTTGTTGTTGTTGTAGTTACTATTTGTTGAAAATTCAAATGAATATCGATACTTTTTCTTTTTCTTTTTTAATGAAATGCTCGGTCGATTCATTAACAAAGCAGTAACTTGGTCAGTAACGCCATTTGCAACACAAAGCACTATTCACAAAATGCGTGTGTGTGTGTTTGTGTGTGTGTGTGTGTGTTTCTTGAGATTAAGGTTTCCGAGAAGAAACAACATTTTTCAAGAACCGAGCTTTTCCGTTACATGTAATCGTTAAATATAATATTCATAAATAAACAGACGTGAACTTATTACTTCTGTTGTACTGGTTGCTATTGTTGTAGTTCTTCTGATTATCATCATTATTATTATTAATATTACGATTGCTGCTGTCATTGTTAAATAAAGACTGCAGCGTCATTCTGATCACGTTTTCAGTTACTGATTCTAATCGATATATAACAATACTATCACGTGCCGGGATTTCCAGTAAGCAATCAGTATGTCAAGGTCGGTGTATTTATAAAGGAACTATACTGTCCCAAAAAAAGAAACACAAAATAGTTGTAAACTCACACATATCGATCTATATAATGTATGAATAGAATGACACTTGGCGCTTCAAAAGTATAGCTTTTTGTTACAGTCGCCAAAAAGCACGTAACACAAAATAAAGGTTATGTTTATTAGCCAAAACGTCCCCGCATGCAAACCACGTTACCAGAGCATCTGCACGTGCGCAACATGAAACTTGAATACGAGGGTTATAAAAATGCTAGGTTTTCTTCTGTTCGTTATTTTTGGGATGACCCAACATCAAACAAATGGCACGACTGAGTGAACCGCAACGAAACAACGCCATCGGCAGTTTACAAGCTGGCGAATCCTTCTCGGCCGTAGCCCGGGTGTTCCATGTAACCCCAAGCACCATCTTGAGATTGTGGCATCGGTTCCAGCAAAACCAAACAACACGTGACCGTCCCAGATCAGGTAGACCACGTGTAACCACCAGGACCGCTACATACGGGTACTTCATCTACGGGAAAGAATCACCACGGCAATACCAGGTCTGCGTAGAATATCGGCTAGACAGTGCGCAATCCTTTACGCGAGATAGGTATTCGAGCAAGACGGTCTGTAAGAAGAGCAGTTTTGACTCGACAACATCGTCGACTACGATGTCAGTGGTGTCAAGTGCACAGAGTCTGGCCTTAATTGCGATGGAGAACTGTCTGGTTTAGTGAAGCGGCTCGATTTCTGCTTCGTCGATCTGATGGAAGATGTCGAGTTTACAGACGTCGTGGTGAACATTTTACTGCAAACTGCATACAGGAAGCGGACAGATTTGGCGGTAGTAGTGTGATGGTGTGGGCAGCAATCTCATACACTGGCAGGACCAACCTGGTTCACATCCAAGGCAACTTAACGGCACAAATACCGAGATGAAATTTTGCAGCCACATGTCGCTCCAATTATGAATAATGGGAACGCTGTATTCCAGCACGACAATGCGAGATCACATACAGCCAGACTCACAACAGCGTACCTACACAACAATAACATTCAGTTCCTGTCCTGGCCCTCTAAATCTCCGGATTTGAACCCTGTAGAGCATTTATGAGACGAGTTGGATAGACAACTGAGGCAGCATCAACCGCAGCCACAGAATGGTGCTCAGTTGGCATTATTACTACAGACAGAGTGGGCCACCATTCCACACGGTGTAATTCGTAATGTCATTACTGCCATGGGAAGGAGATGTCAGGCAGTTCTGGACTCCCATGGTGAGCACAAAAGATACTGATATTATACTGTTATAACCTTGAACTTTAACCTTTTCAATTTAATACCATCAATATTAATGAACTGCGAAAATGTGTGTAAAATGTGAACATTCTGCTGCTTTCTGTTGATCCATTAGACAGATATTCCCAAAGTCAATAAAATCTACTTTTGCATTTCTTTTTTATTAGAGTATATCATCTGATGTAAATTTAGCTTTCATGACTCCATGCGTATAAGTTAGGTCACGAAAAATTGCGTCCTATTTTTGTGGTACTACGGTGTTTTTATGCTGTGTACTGGAGTAGACACTGACATGCGCAGTTAGGCAAAACTATGATAAAATGGAAGTGTACAGGTAAAAAAAATGTTAAAATATAAGGTTATTCAACTTACTGGGTAAAAAGAATTAAGTTGGGTAAACGTGCATTGTGGAACATCTACGAACGTGCATACTATTATGTCAGTTTAATTAATCTTTGCAGTCAGTTCTTGCATGACACCAATCAGAGCAGAGGTCAGCTGGAAAAATAACAACAAACACAAACAACACCAAAACAAAAAACACCAAAATAAAAAATAAAAAAATAAAAAACAATAACAAACAAAAATAACAATACAAGCAAATCACAAGGAAAACGTAACAACTGACAATTAACCAGGTAGTTTGTTATTTTTTATTCAATCACTCTTTAGTAGTCTAATCCTAAATAAATTACAAAAAATGTAATCCAGAACATCTACATTATCTAATTTCAAATTAGCCAGCCAGCGAGGTCATTGTAGCTTTGACTCAGAGTGAACACGTGGGCCGTGCATTTTGAATTAGCTGCATCGCTTAGATAAACAGCTGTTTATAAACACTGCTCGAGTAGACCTACTTTTAAAGATAAAGAGTGCACTGGTGAGTTTTAAAGCTTTTCCATTGAGCTACCATTGTTATTGTCCGGCTTTTCAGACAGCAAATAAAAAAGTGAAGGACGACTGCTGGAACTATTAAAATGTAAACATGATATATGTGTGTGAATGTGCACGTATGTAGGTATATCTATATAAGTATATGATATGTGCATGGTTATATAACAGCAACATTTAACATACTCTGTATAAAGTTAAAAAAAAAATTCTTCATAATATAAAAATTAAATCATGTCACTGACTGGTGTAGAAGTAAATAGTAAGTTGAAAAATGCTCTAATTAATTTTAATTGTTATTACAAAAACAAAGAAAGATTGGCAAAAAAAAAAAAAAAAGAACGAAAAAATTACAAATGCAGAACAAGACATCTGTAATACTTTTAAAGTAACTATTCAAGTAATACAAAATAATGAACAGGTGACAAGAGGTGTCTCTGTAGTCTTTATTGAACGACAATAACAGAAGCAATAAATAATTATAATGATTATAGTGATGATGATAAATTTAATAATAGTAGTAGCAGCAGCACTAATATAAATAGTATAATTAAGAATAATACTAATAATAATGATTATATAGTAATAGTAGTGGCAGTAGTAATGGTGTTGATGATGATAATAAAATTAATAATCATAATATTTATGATTCTGAAATGCTTCTAAAAAAACTAAAGAATTCCTTAAATAGATTGTTTATTATGCAAGCTGATACATGAAATTCTAATTGCAACATATATATATATATATATATATATAAACATACTGTATAAAGAACATCCTTTTTAACAGGAACATCCATTCAATTTATATACAAAATCACTGACTAGAGAACACATTTTACATAGAACATTCCTAGAACACATTCACTGTACAAAGAAAAGCCATTATGCATGGAGTATTCTTTATCATTGAACACATAAAATTAATCCACCATAGAAGAACAGTCACTGTTCACTGAACATCTACTGTACTTGAGAAACCAATGTACAGTCTAACATAGAACATCTGTACAAGATCATCTTTTTACACAATAGACTACAGAACATCCACTGTATTCAGTACATCTACTGCAGAAGAAAACATATTGCACATAGAATATCAACTGTACTAGAGCATCCATTGTACAAAGAAAATCCAGTGTATAAGAATATCCATTGTAAAATAATAGTAAATAAAACCTGATGATGTAGACAATAAAATTCGGAATGATGAGGCTGACAGTAAGCTTAATCCCAAGGCGTAGATTAGTTCATCTGCTTTGCTCTTGTAGCAACATATAAATTATCTGTTAATTCTCGACTATCTGTGATTATAGAAGCAATGTTTTTAATGTTAAAAGAGGAGGACACGTGAACATCATTCAAACTGTTTTCGTTTGATTTGGTCCAGTCTAACGTACTCTATTGTGAAGTGAAAAGTTGTCAAAGTCAAACGATAAGCAAAACATGCTCGTTCTCATATAGAAAGTCGGACAAAGAATCATTTGATTAGGTCACCAGACAGAGGAAATTATTCTGTGACCTGTTAATTTTAACATTAAAAATATACTGACAGTAAATTAATTTGTGAACTTTTACTTTTGATAAACGAACTTAGAACTGAGCAGTTATTTATATCATAATTCTTTGTGTTTTAAACTGAACTTAAATTTTCATGACTCCCCTAACAATTCCTTATTCAAGATGTTCGTGTGTTTCTCTCAGAGCATATACAGTCCAAAGTAGGTTGTCTGAGGATCTCTCACAATTCTGTTCACAACTGATGTTCTCACCACTACAGTGTCATTGGCTTTCAGGTAGTAAACAGCTCCAATGTAGGAAGTAACAAAACCTTCCTGCTTTCTTCGTACTTTGCATGTTGTTTGAGGATTTCTGTATAGTACAACATAATTTGGATATTTTTCAATTGAGTGACACAGCCTAGCGTATTCTAGCTCTCTCATTTGGTTGGCATGGAATAAAACGTTGCTGTATATGAAGTAGTAAGCAGCGTGTTTGACTTGAATCCCGTCAGCGACAACAGCAGCAGCTCCTTTCACAAACGATCTTTTACCAGACGACGTCCATTTGATGAGAGGCTTCGGTGTGTCTGAAAAGTTTGTAAGAACAAATTATAATTAAATAATATTTTTATTTTAAATTGTCAGCAGTTATAGTTAGTATTACTAATATATTTGTGCAACTACTTCAAACTCCTGCTTTTGACTACTAGTGTTTCTAGTGATATTATCACTAGTAACACTGCTAGTACTATTCTTATCATAATTTCTTCTATTATTCCCGAACCACCACTTATAACGAAGTGATTACTGCTACTATTACTTTTAATAGACAACGTTTTAAGTAACTACTATTATTACTTCTATTTTACTACTACCACATATATTTACCAAATCACATCTTTTAACCGAGTACAACTGCTCTACTATTACTATCACTACTACTACTACTACTACTGCTGCTACTACTATTACTACTACTGATACTACTATTACTAGTACTCTACTACTACTACTACTGCTACTACTATTACTACTACTGCTACTACTATTTGTTTTCTTACTTTTGTCATATGTTGCATTCACTTCCATTTGTAGATGAGCCGATGTCTTTACATTGTTTTTATTATTCAGACGATGAGCGACCTCTCTGATCTGTTTAAGTTTCTGTTCTGAAATATATATATATATATATATATACACATGTACACACACACACACACACACACACACACACACAGATAGACACTCCCACACATCCATACACTGATACTGTATACATATATAGACTCGTACACACCTACATGCAAATACATTATTATAAAAACTTTTGTGGAATTTTAAATTATGTGTGGTTATATGTTTCTATTTGTGTGTGTGCCTTTTTGTGTTTGTGTCTGTCTGTGTTTGTTTGTCTTTGCCTTTATGTGTTTGTATCCTTGTGTGTTTTCTGTGTTTATGCGACTATCTTTTATGTATGTCTGTGTGTGTATATATGTCTGTGTTAACTTACCACTTTTCTCAGCTTTTGTATGACTTTCACTCAGTTTCTAAAAGAACGTTAATAACCAATTTGAAACTAGTCCACAATAATCAGTTTTAAATTTATAAATATTTTTCAGCACTATTAATTTCTCCTTTTCATAATTCACATATTATTATTTCATTTATAGTGAATTTAACTTTTTATTATTTTTATAGAGAATTTACCTCTTTCATAATTTCATATTTCCAGAAAACATTTTTTTTATTCAGTTAATGTATTTATGGAATATAAGTTTTTAGAATTAAATACAGAATTTACCTTTTTCATAATTTCACTTATCACTTTTTCTCCATCTCTGTAACAGCAATACGTGGTATTGTTCCTGGTTCTGTTCGTAGATTTGTCATCACAACAGTTTTCTCCTGGTTTGCACGAGATTTTCACACACAGTTCCTGCTCAAACAACAAGTTGGTTTCTCTGTTCAGAAATTCTTTTAATGTTACAGATACAATGACAAAGATGAGTATCAGATTTAGTACCATAAGAGAAATGGCAATGGCAGGAAGAATTGACTTCATTTTGTGTAACAACTTTTAATTCCTTTAGAAGTAATCTGCAAAACATGACAAAATAAATAAATAAATAAATAAATAAATAAATAAATATTATTAGCAATAAATACACACTGTTTGGAATGCTGCTTGATATAATTTGGATATTTTTGTATTGAGTGACACACAGACACACACACGCATATACCTACTCTGCACATTGCATCGTTTTCGAAAGCTGCCGTCTAGGAGAAAGTCGAAGACGTAATTGTGCCAGTAACTGATGTTGCAGTGACACAGTGACACAGCTGTAAAGGTTCTGTACTATCGTAAACTGTATATCGATCGTAAAGTGCGATTCTGATAAGGCTAAAGCAAATGCACAATATATC
>CM022666.1:5979518-5994518 GCA_012295275.1 Chrysomallon squamiferum
TCAATTTACGTATTTACTCATGGCCTCATTCTGGATATGTGCTCTCTTTGCTGACATTGCATCATCCTCGAAATACCACGTCCCGGACAAGGTCGATCACGTGCACTTTGCAGATTTTCGAGATTTCTGCAAAATAACCGAGTGCTGTATTTTCTGTGGCTCCCATTATACTTATCTGCCAACGCATGTGCAACGTGACCTTCGTCCTTATCGCGAGATTTAGTTTTTTTTCAAGTTGGTGTAATATCACGTAATATAATATTATACAAATGAATGTAGAGCGTGCAAAAATCTTGTACCTCATAGTGAAATAATAATTTTAAGCAAATGTACAAAACCTATGAAATAAGTAAAACATTTACTTACTGATCTAAATTAGGCTGCCGCTGACTTCACACTCGAGACTTTGAAGAAAACGTATTATATTCTAATGTGTTCACTTTTTATTGGCTACTAAGATTTCCGAGAAATAATAAGATACTGGTCTTTCCACCCAAGGTATAAATAGATGTTACCTCAGCCGTATTACTAATAGACGGATTCACAAAGTATGAGTGCATAATAAATAAATAAATAAATAAACTTTATAGCTGATGTTCGTTCAGTTCATCGATAAACTCATTCAAGAACAAAAACAGCAAATGTATTTATTTATAACAATAAACATCCATTCATACAATCCGCCTATTAGTAATACGGTTGACCGACAACTATTTATAGCTAGGGTGGAAAACCCAGTTCCCGAAGTAAATGAATATTCATTACTTCTCGGAAATCCTCAAGGTGAAAAAAAACAAGCCAACAGCATAACGTTAATATGTTGTTATTTGAGATGCTGGCAACTGTCTAAAGAATCTTATTTGAGTATCAGAAACGTTTTAAATAATAAATATATGAATGGGTAAATATGTCTGTTTATGTGTTAATTGACAAAAATATAATCTCTGTTTATATGGACCAAAATAAATAAATAGCAATAACAACAACAATAATAATTATAAACAAACATTTTTAATAATAATAATAATAATAATAATAATATATATATATATATACACACACATATATATAGCACTTTTAAAACACTGCATAAATTAAATTATTACATGATTGCTGCAATGTTAAAACTGGAACCCAAAAAGTAGCTAAACAGAAAAGAAAACAACAAAAATTAAACACTTTTATATAACCTTTTAAAATCTGTTCAAGAAAAATAACAACAAATCATAGCAAACTATTTAGTGAAACTCCTGGTTTCAAGCAATGACAGAAATGGATTTAAGGAACCAGGAATACGCTAAGGTCAGCTGGGTTTAGAGGGCGTGGACACTATCAGCCCCTCAGTGAAAATATTTTGTACTCTGAAAATGCAGCTTGTTATTGGAGACAAGTAACACAAAATTATCTATTACTTGTTATTATTCGCGACTCTCGGGATCCAGTGGAACAAATCAGTCCTAGTCAGACTGCGTGGTTTTGTCAACTGATCGCTCATTCCACAAAGAAAATTATTTTTATTATTATTTGTTTTTCCTCATATAATCAGATGAATAAATTAGAAACTGATCTTACTGATCTTTTATAAATTTGAAATTATTTATATGTCAGACTGTTGAATATGCATCTGCAGTTTAAAGGAAATACATACACGGATCATATTCATACTGAACACATCAAGTTTTTCAAGTATTAATTGTTATGGGTGTTTTGTCTTTCTAATTATTTGATAAAATACAAGGGCAGCAGCCGGTGTCAATCATGTTGATATCAGTGATAACAAACCAAGTCTTCAGTATTTTTTATAGAAAAGGTCTTTTTTACCGAAGAGAAAGAGAGAGAAAAAGAAATGTTCACTCTCTCCAAAGCAGATCTTACTCGTATGTTTAATCTGTGGTGAAAATGTTGATTAATGGAATTTTATCAGGATTTTTGTGTTTTTTTATGATGAGCAATGTTCCCATCCGGACCTTTTGTTTATGACAAACTATTTATAGACTGGATGGAAATCTCATTTCTTGAAGATTTTTATTTATTACTTATCAGAAACCTTAATCTAAAGAAACACACACACACATATTTCTTAAATAATATATTATAACCGTATGCTTTTTATTTGCAAATGTCAGTCATGACCTAGTTATTGTTTTGTTAAGGAACCGATCTAGCATTTCATTAAAAAAAAATTTAGAATGATATCAGCAACAGAATAATGCATTACTACTTTCTGATTCCGTGTGTTAATAATAGGGATAATGTTTTCTCTCGGTAAAAGCTTCGACTACTGATTGTGACGAGCTATTTCTGGGTAGAAAGCTCAGATCTTGAAGAAATATTTATTCTCCAAAATTCTTAAAGGGTCCACCTCATTGTTAATATACTGTTATTCAAAATACATGTATCAAAAAAACAACCTATTAAACCATATTCCAATACCATAATTAATTATTAATGTAAGAATTATAAAAATAAATCCAAAATGTTAAATATACCAACTTTATTTTTAAAAAAACAACCAAAAAAAAAACCAACAACATTAAATCGAATTAAATCTTTGTTTGATTATTATTATTATATCTGTTTTAATAATAAATTATCTTACTTCAGACAAAAAAGTTCTTTAGTAAAAACTGATACAAAACCCTTAAAAAGAGAAGCGACAGTAAAATAATTTTATAAATAAAATACCTATTTACAATTAGATAAATAAACAAATAAATAAATAAAGTAATAAAGTAATAACAATAATATGCAATAATTAAAAACACTAGTATTAGAGCAATTTTCAGTATAAGATGATGAATTTGGGCTGCTTAGTTGGGGAAAATAGCATAAATTATATTTTAAAATATATATTAACATCACAAACAAGCAATCACAAAAAAAGTAATGCAGAAAATTATACATTAACAGTTATAATTGAGGCCTCTCGAAACGATTTTACAGCATATACAGGCCAAAGTAGGTGGTCTCAGGATCTCTCAAAATTCTGTTCACAAGTGATGTTCTCACCACTACAGTGTCATTGGCTTTCAGGTAGTAAACAGCTCCAATGTAGGAAGCAACGAAACCTTCCTTGTATCTTCCTACTTTGAATGTTGTTTGATGATTTCTGTAGAGGACTTCATAATTTGGATAGTTTTCAATTGAGTGACACAGTCTATAGTATTCAAGCTGTCTGACTTGGTTGGCATGGAATAAAACGTTGCTGTATATGAAGTAGTAAGCAGTTTCTTTGACTTGAATCCCGTCAGCGACAACAGCCACACCTCCTTTCACAAACGATCTTTTACCAGACGACGTCCATTTGATGAGAGGCTTCGGTGTGCCTGAAAAGTTTGTAAGAATAAACGACTTTTAAATATTATTTCTATTTTAAATCGTCAACAGTTGTAGTTAATATTACTAATATATTTGTATAACTACTACAAACTCCTGCTATTAACTACTTTAGTACCATCATTGATATTTTTACTACTAACGTGCTAATACTATTGTTATCACAATTTCTTCTATTATTTCCTAACCACTACTAATAACTATGTGGTCAGTACTACAACTACTTTTACCAGTGCTACTAATACTACTACTTTACTACTACTACTACTACTACTCTAGTACTACTATTACTACTACTGCTAACACTGCTTCTACTTTTTGTTTTCTTACTTTCGTCATATGTTGCATTCACATCCATTTGTAGATGAGCTGATGTCTTCACATTGTTTTCATTATTCAGACGATTAGCGACCTCTCTGATCTGTTTAAGTTTTTGTTCTGAAATATATATATATATATATATACACACATATACACACAGACACATGTAGACTACAGATACATGTATAAATATATAGATTCATACATACATAGATTCGTACACAATGTTTTTATTATCTGAATTCAAAAGATCAGCGACATCTCTGATGTGCTTAAGTTTTGGCTCTAAAACACACACACACACACACACACACACACACACACACACACACACATAAATATAAATTTGTACATGTTTACATACTTAGACTATACACAAATATGCACGTACATACAAATACATAATTATATAAACTTTTGTGGATAATTAAATATGAGTGTCTGAATGTTTCTGTTTGTGTGTAGATCCTTTTCTGTGTATCTGTCTGTGTTTGTGTATGTATGTGTTTATGGCTTTTCTTGTGTGTATCTGTGTTTCTGCGACTTTGTGTTTTTACGTGTCTGAGAGTGTATGCGTCTGTGTTAACTTACCACTTTTCTCAGCTTTTGTGTGACTTTCGCTCAGTTTCTACAAAGAATAACCAACTTGAAACTAAATAAATATTTTTCAGCACTATTAATTTCTCCTTTTCATAATTCAAATATTATTTCATTTCTAAAGAATTTAACTTTTTATTATTTTTATAGAGAATTACCTTGTTTCTTAATTTCATATCTACAGAAAACAATATTTTTTTCCATTTAATGTATTTATGCAATATAAGTTTTTAGAACTAAATATGGAATTTACCTTTTTCATAATTTCACTCATCACTTTTTCTCCATCTCTGTAACAGCAATACGTGATATTGTTCCTGCTTCTGGTCGTAGATTTGACATTACAACAGTTTTCTCCTGGTTTGCACGAGATTTTCACACACAGTTCCTTGTCAAACAACAAGCTGGTTTCACTGTTCAGAAATTCGTTTAATGTTCCAGATGCAATGAAACTGATGAGTATGAAGTTTAGTACCATAAGAGAAATGGCAAGGACTGGACGAACTGGTACCATTTTGTGTAACAACTTTTATTTCCTTTAGAAGTAATCTGTAAAACATAACCCAAAGAAAACAAAAAGTTATTAGTAATAAATAATACCAAGATAAATACACACACCCGCATACGTACACAGACACAATACACACACACTTATATAACACATTATTTCAGCAAACCGAAAATATACACTTGTACATACACAAATATGAAACTTAACAAAATCACATACAATATACACACGTACATATAGTTCTGTATAATATTCTTTCAAAGAAAAAAGTAAAATAAATAATATCAGGGTATATTTACATTGATAATATTCTTAGGCGATGTCAAAAAAATAAAAAAATAAAAAAATAGCAAAGGTTTTTATTTTGAAAATGCGAGGCCTGATTTATCAATTTTCAGTGAATGCCTTGTAAACCACTGTGTACAAATACTCACCACTGAAATCCAATATGACAGCACAGCGATGTCTGATGAAACAGATAATCCTCTTGATGTAAAACTTGGACACGTGATACCACAAAGTTTATCTTCAATTGTTGAGGAATGTAAGCAGTAGAGTTTTTCGTCCGAAGTTATTTATATCACTCGAAAGAGGTAGGATTTTAAAGTAACAATTAAAAATAAATATATTGTTTTTTCTCTTAAAACAAATGTATAGAGAAAACTGTTATGGTACATTAGCAATCAACGATGTAGCTTTCCAAGAATGAAGACAATGTAACAAAATGAAAGTAAGTGAAAAACAGCTTGAGATAGCAAAGCGCGCAATGAATACTCAATACCGTGAAGTGGAATAAATATCCAATCAAGACGCAGTATTTTGATCACGTGACTAATGAAGGCGATAATGGCTCGTTTCCAGTATCCTACAGACAAAACATCTTATTTTTCTAAGAAATTAGAAAACAGTTCGGGCTCGATAGATTTTGATGGTTTAATTAAATCACTAAAATGTGTTTTTGTTGTGAAAAATTAAAAAACAAACAACAACACTCGGTGAACTCGGGTAGGGCTTAATAGCGGAAAGTTCTACGTTCAGCGGACAAATTTGACAAGCCAGACCGTATCGACCTTACGGGGATTTTTTTTTTTTTTTTTTTTTCAAATTAAGATAATATCACTTAATATTATACAAATGAAATTAGGGCGTGGAAAAATCCTAAACAGCAAAATGAACTGGTACATTAAGGTGCACATTTTCGGTGTCATATCACATAATATTATACTATACACATGAAATTAGGGCGTGCATAAATCCTAAACAGCAGAGTGAAATTATAATTTTATATAAATATATATAACCTATGAAATAAGTGAAATTAAAGTTTTATATAAATATATATAACCTATGAAATAAGTGAAATAATACTTTTATATAAATATATATAATCAATGAAATAACTGAAATTATAATTTTATATAAATATATATATATAATCTATGAAATAACTGAAATTATAATTTTATATAAATATTTATAATCAATGAAATAAGTGAAATTATACTTTTATATAAATATACATAACCTACGAAATAAGTGAAAATATAATTTTATATAATTAAATATAACCTGTGAAATGAGTGAAATTATACTTTATATAAATATATATAACTTATGAAATAAATGAAATTATAATTCTACATAAATATATATATGCTATGAAGTAAATGAAATTATAATTTTATATAAATATATATAACCTATGAAATAAGTAAAACATGTACTTACCTAAATTAGGCTGCCTCTGTGTTCAGAATGGAGTGAAGCACGTCTACGATCTATGACAGGCTGCGTTGATTTTTATACCAGCTACTTTGAAAAGGTCGTATGACGTCGTCGACCTCCTTTCAGAGAATAATAATTTTCTTCGGGTATACTGGGCTTTCCACGCAAGCTGTAAATACATGACAGTCAAGCGTATTACTTTGAAAACATAGTATCATATTTTCTACCAGCTCACTCGATCATTTTTGATTGGCTAAGAGGAAATGTCGTCTGCTTTATTTAAGTCGATTACTAAATGTTTTTTCTTCTGTCTTTTTTAATTTTTCGCTATAGATTTCGTATAGTCATTTAATATACTATGAATAATATGAGCAAAGTTATTACATGTATTTTTTTGTCTGTTTGTATTGTTCATAAATAAACTTCATATTATAGTAGTTATTGCTATAATAGAAGTAGTAATAGTTGTTGTTTTAGTTGTGGTAGTAATAATAGCTGTTGTTGTTGTTGCGGCTGGTTTTGTCGTTATTGTTAAATAAAGGGTACAGCGTAATTTCTATTCGTGTGTCAACTAAGCCATACACAACAAAAGGAAAACATGTAGTCTGTGTATCACACAGTGGAAAGTTGCAGCCCGGATTTGACATCTTACACGTAATCGGAATAAATAAATGTAGTCATCTATTATTATTACACAGCCAGGAATATAAAATATCTCAGAAATATCTTCCAGTGACAGAAGACTCTTCTGTTTGTAAATGTCACTTGTAGCATGACTGTTGATTCAGTCTGCCGAATAAAAAAAATAAAGAAATAAAGAAAAAAATAAATGAGCGAAATATAGTAAAATAAAATAAAAACAAAAATAAAATAAAATAAAACAAATGAAAATATTTTTTTGAAATAAAATAAATAAGAATACAAAATTGTAAAACATTAAGTAAAATAAATAAATAAAGTAAAATATGCTGAATTAAAATTTTAAAACTAAATTCAAATAAAAATAAAATAAAAATACAAAATGATAAAAATAAAGAAAAATAAATAAATACAGAAAGATATATTAATATAAATTAATTAATTAAAACAATAAAATCAATGAAATAAAATTGTAGTAGGTTAAAATAAAATTAATAAAGATAGAGTAAAATAAAAATAAAAATAAGCAACCAAACAAACCATAAATAAATAAATAAATAATTAAAAAGAAGAAAAGAAAAGGGAAATGATATATTCTGTCACAAGGTGAACATTTATACATAATCGGGATAAATAACTCAAGTCATCCATTTATTACTACAGGGCCAGGAATATAAAATGTCTCAGAAATATCTGCCTGTGACAGAAGAATCTTCCACTTGTAAACGTTACTTGTATCATGACTGTTGATTCAGTGGCTGGAAAAAAAGTAACAATTTTTATATAACAAAATGTATGAATTTACAGAGTATTGAATGTGGCATCATAGTCTACATGGGGTAACTGTTAAGCTTACTGATTAGGTCAGTTAAGGTAGATTAAAGAAAGAAGTTTCATACTGTGCAGAGGTGGTGACTTGTTACACTTATTAATTAGGCAGGATTAAAGAAAGAGTCTTCATATTGTGCAGGGGTGATGCTTGGGTCCAGCTTACTGATTATGATAGATTTAAACTAAGAGCTTCCTATTGTAAATGATTTATAAAGTGTTCGATGTTGAAATGTGTTTCACTGTATATTCTCCACCTAGCTCAAGTGTCAGAAGTATGTTTAACATGGAAGTTATTCATAGCAATAAGGGTGGTATCAAAATCTGTTATGAAGGGTTCGTGTATGCTGCGGCAGAATTTCTTCGTGATATCGGGTGGAACATCAGCCTAAACCATCAACATTAAAATCAAAGAACATTAATAAAATACTCTGACAAAATGTGTTTAATATATCTTTCATTGCTAATGTATTTCATAATTAACTTTTTTTCCTGTGACTTTTTTTCAGGATTAAGTATCACCTCCGAGTGCTAGGTGTTACTGACCCTTGCTGTTTATCAGAATAATCTGGCGACACACGTCAAGCTGCATGGCCGGGAACTCGTTGACAAATAACGTGAGTCATTTTTCATAAAAGAACGGAGATTTTTTATTTTTTTTTGGTAGGAAAGAACTGGAACCAATCCAGGGTAACGGTCGCTGTCCACTGAACGCACTGTGTAACTAGTTATGTAGATGTTTGCTCTTCTGTATTAACCCGTATGTGATTGTTGCGACCGATTACAATCATTCTCTCCATCTATAGTATTCTTTACTGATATATTGAATACAGTTTTAAAGGTGTTTTGTGTTTGTTGTGTTCTAGTGTACAATAAAGGGTGTATACATATATATGCTTTCTTATTAGATTATGCATGTGTTCATACTTTTGTTTAATAGATATTACCAGTGAAGGTATTTGTTTTATGTTTGTCAGGCTTTGAATACTCACAGATAATTTTAGCATATTATTCTTTAGTACGAAGACAGCAAGGAAGTTTTGTTCCTTCCTTCGTTGGAGCTGTCGACACTGCATAGACACATAGACATATATTACTTACATTTTATAAAATTAAATTAAATAAAAATATTTATTATAATCTCAAGTATATTCTGTTATTGTTAGATTGATAAAGTTACGTCAACCGTAATAGTGACAGATCGAAAAAGTACGAATGCATTTTCATTGTTATAAATAAATAAATCTGATGTTGTGGTTGTTGTTATTGTTGCCTCTGATGTATAGCGTTACTTCTGTTCACGTGTTCGATACATTTTAGTACTTGATATAATACTACTATCACATGCTGAGATTTTTTCCCCACGATCGTTTTGACATTCCAGAATGCGCTAGAAGCCCTCCACTGCCAATCACATCGAAAAACCTATAAACAGAAGTGTTCTCAAAAACGTGACTTTTGGAATATCTACAATGTCATTTTATACACACGTACATACTATTATGTCAGGTTAGTACTTTGCAGTTAATTGTTGATCTAATCAGAGCACAGGTGAGCCGGAAAAAACAAACAAACAAGAAAAACAAAACAAGAAATTAAAAACAAAACAACAATAAGAAAGAAACAACAACAACAAGAAAGAAAGAACAACAAACTACAAACAAAAAAATACAAATAAGACACAACCACACACACAGTGATGAATTTTAAGAATATTGCTTTGTTCAGTTTGCTGTGAGTTGTTTTTATGATATAAAACTAGACTACGTCAAGTACATGTGATGTACGTGCATGAACAGAAACAAAGAAGGAAAAACTTAACAACTGACTATTAACCAGGTAGTTTGTTATTTTTCATTTAATTACTCTTCAGTGGTCTAACCCTAAATAAATTATCAAAAGTTTAATCCAGAATATCTACATTATCTAATTTTAAATGTCCTAACACACTTCAGCTATGCACTACAGTATATATCTACACAAGATCCACGGAGGCGCACTGTCATAAAAATTGGATTATTCCATAACAGAAAAAAACTACTTATTTTTATTTATTTATTTTTAAAAATTGCGTCTGTTGTTCAGCTTATTTCTATGGCCTAGAGATAATAGTAATCACGACAACGAAGTTGGTAGTGTGTCAGATATCAATCTCACGTCACGTGTACATTTCACAGCCAGCGACGTCATGGTTGGCCGGACTCAGAGTGAACACGTGGGCTGTGCATTTTGAATCAGCTGAGTCACTTCGCAAACAGCTATTTATAAACATTACTCGGTAGATCTATTTTTAAAGACAATGTACCCGGCATTTTAAAAGGTGTACCAGTGACCTACTATTGTTGTCGTCGGTGTCAAGGACGACTGCTTAACTATTAAAACGTAAACAATGATATATCTGTTTGAATGAGCACGTATGTAGGTGTATCTATATAAGTATGTGATATGTACCTGGTTATATAACAGCAATATTTTACATAGTCTATAAAGTATACAAATTTTGCTTTATAAAATAAAAATTAAATCATGTCGCTGACTGGTGTAGAAGCGAAAAGTGAGTTGAAAAATGATCTCATTAATTTTACTTGATATTACAACAACATGTATTACATACATTACATATTCACTGTACAAATAAAAGCCATTATGCATGGAGTATTCATTATCATTTAACATTAATTATATTTACAACATCCACAGATGAGATGTTTAGAATATCAACTGTACAAAAACATATTTGTACATAGAACATCTACAGCAGAACATCCATTGTGTACAGAACATCTACCATACAAGAACATTCACTGTACACTGAACATCTACTGTATTTGATCATCCAATGAGCAGTCTATATAGAACATCTGTACAAGATCTTTTTTTACACAGGACATAGACTGTAGAACAATCACTGCAGAAGAACACATATTGTACATAGAATATCAACTGTACAAGAACATCCATTTGTAAATAGAACATCTATTGTACAAGAACATCCATTGTATAATGTGAGTAAAGCCTTAAATAATAGTAAATAAAACCTGAAGCAGAGTCCATCTTTTGTGAATGATGAGCACTGTCAGTGATTATTCTGTTAATAAAATTCTGGATGATGATGTAGATAATAAAATTATCAACGATGAGGTTGCCATTGAATTTTTGAATGATGATGTTGAGAGTAAAACTGTGAATGATGATGTAGGATGATGGCCATGATAACCTTTGTTCTTACTTATGATACACGTTGTTTTTTTTAAAAATTTTTGTTGAGTTTTTTGTTTTTTTCAAGAACTCAGATTATTATTTTATTTTATTGAGATGAAAAGTTTTGTTACGACACAACTAAATTCCTCACTATCTTATAGATTATGGAAACAAATCTCTATACACATAGAGACATAATTTTTCAGAGAATCTGATGTCACTGTGAATATAAAACAATTGATATCAAATAAAAAAGTTCATGTGTTTGTGTTAAACAAATTGAGAGGGGTGTGCCATTTGTGTTCCCCCACACACGCCCATCTATTTCGTGATATGACTTGAAGGAAATATCAGAATGTAATATTTTTATGTTTTCAGTTACTTTCTTTTCATGTGTCTTTCATTGTTTGATTCTTGCTGGTTTCAAAAATTATTCTTCGCCTGACAAAACCATATTTGTTATGGATGAAAAGAGAGAAATTAAAAATAAAAGAATTAATTTCATGGGGTAAGTAAGGAAATGTAATTAAATAATAACAACTGTATATTAAATAAATAAAACTATACACAAAAATTATTGATTAATTAAATTAATAAATCAGTAGTTTAACTAATAATGATAACAGTATCTACAATGATTATAAACGAAATTAAAAAGAAATAATAAAAAATCAAAATCAAAATAAATACAATAATTAAATCAATATACATACATACATACATACATACATACATACATAGTTTATTAATTAATAATTAAAAAGGATTAGTAATTAAATAATAACAATGGTAAATTAAATAAATAAAACTATACACAACAAATATTGATTAATTGATTTAATAAATTAATACTTTAACCAATAATCATAAAAATAAAGAAACTATAACGATCATAAAGCAGATAAATAATTAAATAAATAGATGAATAAAATAATTAAATCAATAACAATAATAATAATAAAGTTAATAATAATAATAATAATAATAATAATAATAATAATAATAATAATAATAATAATAATACTGACCAGAACAATATTTTTATATTTATGATGTTGTGAAACGAGATATTATTTATAACTGAAATTAAAAGAAAAAAATATTCGAGACACCATCATAGACAGAAATAATTTACCTTCTTATGTAGATCCATAAAACCGAACCAAACAGTTCCTTGAGCACAACACTGGACAAAAACACAACAACAATTTGAGCTGTATCCATGACGATGCGCCTGGCTGCAGTGAGTAAAGCGTCAAGTTGGTTTTCTACAATGTCTGGTCTCTCCGTCCGTCAAGTTGGTTTTCTACAATGTCTGGTCTCTCCGTCCTGTGAAAGTAAATTGTAAAAACAGATAATTACAATTTAAACAAATATAAGAAAACATATTACTTCAAGTAGTGTCTTTAAGGTTATTAAACACATTCAGATATGTACAAATTATATCTTATAAAGCTTTTTGTCCTGACTGGATAAATTCTTTCATTTTCTGTTTTTCCATCTTCTTTATTCTTCTCTATATTCTCTCGCGCTCTCTCTCTCTCTCTGTCTATCCCTCTCTGCCTCTGTCTCTCTGTCGCTCTATCTCTCTGTCTCTCAGTCTATCTTTCTTTCTCTCTCTGTCTCTCTTTCTCTTTCTGTCTCTCTTTCTCTCTGTGTCTCTCTGTCTCACTCTTTCTCCCTCTTTCTCTCTGTCTCTGTATGTTTCTCTCTTTCTCTCTGTGTCTCTCTGTCTCTCTCTCTCTCTCTCTCTCTCTCTCTCTCTCTCTCTCTCTCTCTCTCTCTCTCTCTCTCTCTCTCTCTCTCTCTCTCTCTCCTGTAATCACCTTTTATAAAACTTGGGCCACACTTGATTAAGCTGACATCCAGTCGCTGAGATGACGTACTCCCGCTGCTGTTTGCTTCCCTCTACAGTGCAGTTGATGTCCATGCCGAGGTTGACCAAGTAGGTGCAGTACGTCTCATTGTGTACAAACTGCAATGTTGTCAGCTGCTGCTGGTGTAGTTGCAGTGCACGTTCATGACGTTCTAAATACGCTGCCATCCAGCTCTGGTACAAAGGAAGTTCCACTGTGTTTATTTGTTCTGCATGAGAAACAAGTCGACTGTTGATCATTTCAACTTGGAGGTCTATGAATCCGTTCTGAAATTTAAAAAAAATATATATATATTCAGATACACTGTATATTCTACATCACAGTATGTCAGTTTTATAATACCATACACTGAATAAATGGTATTTGTTATGCTGAATCTTTAATATTATATCCTTTGATTTATAAATGATATGATATGTACTGTAATAAGTTTGTATATTATATTCTTGGATATACACATTAATGTATTCATTTATACTCTACACCACAGGACCTCAATTATTTATAAAATGATACACAGAATACATATTATTTGCAATAATGAATCTGTAATATTATATCTTTAAATATATAAATTACATGGTATGTACTGTATTTCATTATATATTATTTAATACTATATTACTGGATATATAATTTACATGGTATGTACTGTATTTCATTATATATTATTTAATACTATATTACTGGATATATAATTTACATGGTATGTATTGCACTCTGTTATTCTTTAATACTGGATACATAAATTACATGGTATATACTGCAGTCTATTAATCTTTAACAGCGTATCTCTAGACGTATAAATTACATGGTATGTACTGCAGTCTATTAATCTTTAACAGCGTATCTCTAGACGTATAAATTACATGGTATGTACTGTACTGAATTATATAATATTTAATACTGTCTCCCTGTAAATAGAAACTACGTAATATGTAATGTACTGGAATAATACTGTATTCTGGATGTTTAAATTATATTATTCTGCAACTTTTGTCTTATTTCCAGTAAAATATGGATTTTTAAAAAAATCATCTAAAAAAGAAGTATGACAATATATTTTTATGATTTAAAAATAAAAAATATATAAAATAAACGCACAGATAGCACTTACCATACCGTGATGGAGACCCAGTCTGTTGAAACTTTGCTTCGTTAGTACAACCTCTGACACCTGTACACTGCCATACACAAGGAGACACACAACTACTGTGACAACCTGGATGAAAACTAAAACTGAAACAAAATATTAACTGCGAAAAAAGTTCATCAACAACCATCATACAATAACAATAGTTATAAATAACAACAACAATAACAATAATAGTAATAATAATAATAATAGTGATCTTACATTGACAACAATAGCAACAGCAAGCATTTCTTGAGATAAAGGTCCATGAGTATGAAAGAGTTGTCGTCCTTAGCATTCTCTGATATATATATATATATATATACGGAGACAGGTAAACGTAATACTGAACTGAATACACAATTTTTTTGCACCTAGTCGAATATTTTCAAACAAAGATTTAGGTTTTTCACTTTTCTGTCTCAATATGTCATCGTCACCTTCATCATCATCTGTCAAGATAATTCATAGTTTGTATTATAGAAATACTGGGTGACTAATAGTGTATGTAAATAAACAATAACAACAACTAATAACAACAACTATAAGACTACAACTACTACTACTACTACTAATAATAATTAATAATTATAATAATAATTATAATAAATAATAATAAATAATAATAACAATAATAATAATAGCATTATTAGTTGTGGTAGTACTAGTAGTTGGTTTTGTTGCAATAATAGTGGTAGTATCTGTAATAATAATAATTAGAAAATTAATAGTAGTAGTAGAAGTAATGGTAATAATAGTAGTGGCGCTAGTCATAATAACAACAGTAGTAGTAATAGTAATAGCAGTAGTAGTGTAGCAGTAGAAATAGT
>CM022666.1:5997018-6037018 GCA_012295275.1 Chrysomallon squamiferum
CTGTTCACAAGTGATGTTCTCACCATCACAGTGTCATTGGCTTTCAGGTAATAAACAGCTCCAATGTAGGAAGGAACAAAACCTTCCTTGTCTCCTCGTACTTTGCATGTTGTTTGAGAATTTGTGTAGAGAACTTCATAATTTGGATATTTTTCAATTGAGTGATACGGCCTATAGTATTCAAGCTGTTTCATTTGCTTGGCATGGAATACAACGTTGCTGTATATGAAGTAGTAAGCAGAGTGTTTGACTTGAATCCCGTCAGCGACAACAGCTGCAGCTCCTTTTACAAACGATCTTTTACCAGACGACGTCCATTTGATGAGAGGCTTCGGTGTGTCTGAAACGTTTGCAAGAATAAACGATTTTTAAATAACATTTCTATTTTAAATTGTCAATAGTTCTAGTTAGTATTACTAATATAGTTGTATAGCTACTACAAACTCCTGCTATTAACTACTTTACTAACACGACTGGTGTTTTTGCTATTAACACTGCTAATACTACTGTTATCACAATTTTTACAATTATTTCCTAACCACTATTAATAACTAGGTAATTACTTGTACAACTATTAACAGACAGAACTTTTAAGTAACTACTACTATTTTGTCTACTATTTTGTCTTTCAACTGAGTATCACTACTCTTCTATTACTACTACTACTGCTGCTACTGCTACTACTACTACTACTACTATTACTACTACTGCTGCTACCACTACTACTACTATTTGTATTCTTACCTTTGTCGTATTTTGCATTCACTTCCATTTGTAGATGAGCCGATGTCTTCGCATTGTTTTTATTATTCAGACGATCAGCAGCCTCTCTGATCTGCTGAAGATTTTGTTCTGAAATATATATATATATATATATATATATATATATACACACACACATGTATATATGCACCTATATATAAACACACACACACACAGTCACACAGATAGACACACATACCTGTAAACACATCTAGACTCGTACACACGTATATACAAATACATAATTATAAACACTTTTGTGCATATTTAAATGTGTGGTTTGTGTTTGTCTGAGTGTCTTTTTGTGGGTTTGCTTGTCTGTGTTTGTGTATCTTAGTCTTTATGTGTGTGTATGTTTATGTTTCTGCTTGTATGTGTGTCTGTGTTTATGCGACTTTGTTTTTGCGTATGTCTGTGAATGTGTATGTGTATGTGTAAACTTACCACATTTCTCAGCTTTTGTATGACTTTCACTCAGTTTCTAAAACGAATGTCAACAACCACTTTGAAATTCGTCCATTATAATTTGTTTTATATTTAAAAATATTCATCAGCATTATTAATTTCTCATTTTCATAATTGAAATATTATTAAACATATATCGATCTTTTTTATTTTTGTTGTTTCACTTTTCTTCCTTTTTTTTGAATTTCATTTATAATCCACTTAAGTTTTTAATATTTTTATATAGAATTTACCTATTTCTTAATTTCATACCTTTCTTTTTTAATCTTCTATTTAATGTATTTATGGATCTTTTTAGAAGTTAAAACAGAATTTACCTTTTTCATAATTTCACTGATCACTTTTTCTCCATCCCTGTAACAGCAATACGTGATATTGTTCCTGGTTCTGGTCGTAGATTTGTCATCACAACAGTTTTCTCCTGGTTTGCACGAGATTTTCACACACAGTTCCTTGTCAAACATCAAGTTGGTTTCTCTGTTCAGAAATTCTTTTAAAGTTTCAGATACTATGAAACTGATGAGTAAGAAGTTCAGCACCATAAGAGAAATGGCAATGACTGGAAGAAGTGACTTCATTTTCCTTTAGATGCAGTCTGTGTCAAACATAATAAAAATGTTATTAGTAATCAATAATACCAAGATAAAGGCACAAACAAAATACACGGACATAATTAACATTATTTCAGAAAATAAAAGTTAAATAATAAATAAAATCAAGAAAAAGACTCACACACATACACACACGCACACACACGCACATACATACACACACAAACGCGAGCACACAGATACCACCACAGAATATTCTTTCGAAAAATTAAAAGAAGACTAAATGAAAACAATGACTAACGCAGATGCCTTCTGTTGTGGTAATGCGCTGTACATTGCTTTTATACTGTACAAATAGACACTGATATGCGCAGTTCGCATTAAAATGGGTGTGTACAGACAAAAATGTCAATGCTTTGAGGAGTATCTACAAGGTCATTTATATGTAAAAACACATACATAGTATTAAATGATCGAGTAACTGTTTCACGTAGTGAGTGAGATATCACGTAGACATATCACGAGGAAATTTCCTAAGAGGACATTCACATTTGTAGGCGTGCATTTTCCACAGGCTTCTTCGCTTAGCAAAGAGCTGTTTATAAACACTGCTCGGGTAGAATTACTTTTAAAGATATCGAATGCACTGGTGATTTTTTTAAAATGTTTATTGAGCTATCTTTGTCACTGTCGCGTAGTTTTTACAGTCAAGCAGTCAAGGATGACTTCACAACTTAATCATGATAGATGTTTGTGGATGTGCACGTATGTAAGTGTATCTATATCAGTAAGTGATATGAACATGGCTACCGAACAGCAATATTTAGCATAAAGTATACAAATATATTATAAAGTCTATAAAGTATCACATAATCCTTTATAAAATAAAAAATAGATCATGTCACTAACTGGTGTAGAAGTGAAAAGTGAGTAGAGAAATGGTTTCATTAATTTTATTTGATATTAAAAAAATAATAAGAAAAAAAGAAAAGAAAAGAAAGCAGGAAAATGAAAATTCAGAACAAGACATTTGTATTTCTTTCAACGTAAACTTCCAAGTAATAAAAATAAAGAACAGGTGACCAGAGCTATCACTGTAGTCTTTATTTAACAATAATGACAACAGCAAACAATTAAAAATCTGATGATTATGATGATGATGATGATGATAAATTTAATAGTAAGAGTACCAGCAATAGTAACACTAATATAAATACTAGCAAGAATACTACGAATAATGATGATTATATAGTAATAATAGTAGCAGTAGTAATAACGATGAAGATCATAGTGATAATAAAGTTAATGATAGTAAAATTAATAATGATGATGATAGAAAATCCACTGTACAGATTTACTGAAAACAGACCATCAATAGTACTCTCTCTCTCTCTCTCTCTCTCTCTCTCTCTCTCTCTCTCTCTCTCTCTCTCTCTCTCTCTCTCTCTCTCTCTCTCTCTCTCAATTTTATCTTCAATACTGAGCATCAAAAAGGGATGCTAGGAAACAAGGCTGTTTTGATCTGAAGATTTAAAGAAAAAAGAAAGTTAATGTAATAAATGGTGTCCAAGTGTTCAATTGACAGGCCGGATTAAATTCCTCCCCGACCCCTGAACTACAGCGTGACTTCTGTTCCCGTTATCGACAAGACATGCTAACCTATATATAATAGTACTATCTAATGCATGGAATTCCAGTAAACAATTAGTCAAGGTCTGTATACCAACAGCGAAGGAACTATTATCTGAATTAAATTTAGCTTTCAAGAGTTAAAGCACGCGAAATTGGATATTAAATTTGTGGCATTGTTGTCTAGAATAGACATTGGCATGCGCAGTTTAGTCAATGACTTTATAAATTGGAAGTGTACAGATAAAAAATGTTAATATGTAAGCTTATTCAACTTACTGGGTCAAATAAAATTAAGTTAGGTAAACGTGAATTGTCGAACATCAACAGACGTACACACTGTTATGTATATTTTGTTAATATTCGCACTTGACTGTTGCATGACCCAGTACAGAGCAGAATTCAGATGGAAAACAAAAAAACATTAAAAAAACCCAACCCAAACAAACAAACAAAAACAACAACAACGAACGAACCAAAAACAATAACAAACAAGAAAACAATACAAGTACACACACACACACACACACACACACACACACACACACACACATTCTGATCTATTTTAAGAATTTTGGCTTTGTTCATTTTGCCCTGATAGAAACTGACTATTAACCAGGTATTTTTTTATTTTGTATTTAATGACTGTTCAATACTCTAGTCCTAAATAAACGATCGAAAATTTAATCCAGAACATCTACATTATCTAATTTCAAATGACCTCCAGGTATGCACTACAGTATATATCTACACAAGATCCACGTAGGCGCACAGTCATGAAAATGGATTATTCCCTGACAGAAAAATACTGTTTATTTGTATTCATTTATTTTTAAAACTGTGTAATTTTTCATCGTGTTTATATGGACTAGATTTAATAGTTGTCTCGTATTTCAAGCAGGTGGTGAAATGAGATATCGCTGAAACCACACGTTACGTGTTCTTTCACAGCCAGCGAGGTCATTGTAGCTTTGACTCAGAGTGAACACGTGGGTCATGCATTTTGTTTCAGCTGAGTCACTTAGCAAACAGCTATTTATAAACACTGCTCGGGTAGAAACTACTGTTAAAGATAACGAGTGTACTGTTGATTTTAAAAAGTTTTCCAGTCAGCTACCATTGTTATTGTCCGTTTTTGTTTTTAAATAGCAAATCAAACAGTCAAGGACTACTGCTTAACTATTAAAACGTAAACATGATAACCACATAAAACTTTTTTCATTTAGTGTATTTATGTTGTTTTTGTTTTTTGTTTTGTTGTTTTAGAATATAATACAGAATTTAGCTTTTTCATAATTTCACTGATCACTTTTTCTCCATCACTGTAACAGCAATACATGACATAGTTCATGGTTCTGTTCGTAGATTTTGTCATCACAACAGTTTTGTCCTGGTTTGCACCAGACTTTCACACACAATTCATGTTCAAACAACAAGTTGTTTTCTCTATTCAGAAATTCGTTTAAAGTTTCAGATACAGTGAAACTGGCGAGTATGAAGCTTTGACATTTGCAAATGCTCCTCTTGACAGAACAGAAATTGGCAATAGAATATGCTGATTCCGTCTCTGATTTTGTTGGGCTGTGAAATGTTGTCATTGTTGGTCTTTTGGAAAATAAACTATACTATAATACCCTGTTTCATCATCGTTTGCTATCCTTGACTGCTTCAGTAATATATATCAATAGATGCGGGCACAGTGAGGTTACCCGGTACAGTAGTAGTACTCAGTCAAAAGAGGTGATTTGGTAATAAATGTGGTAGTAGTAAAATAGAAGTAATAGTAGTAGTTACTTAAAACGTAGTTATTAGTTGCGGTTAAGAAATAATGAGAGAAATTGTGGTAACAACAGTACTGGCAGTGTTAGTAGTAAAAGTATCAGTGATGGTAGTAAAGTAGTTAATAATAGGACTTTGTAGTAGTTAGCGAACTATATTAGTAATATTGACTACAACTGTTGACAATTTAAAATAAAAATATTATTTATGAAAAAATTATTCTTATGAACTTTTCAGACACACCGAAGCCTATCATCAAATGGACGTCGTCTGGTAAAAGATCGTTTGTGAAAGGAGGTGTGGCTGTTGTCGCTGACGGGATTCAAGTCAAAGAAGCTGCTTACTACTTCATATACAGCAACGTTTTATTCCATGCCAACCAAGTGAGAGCGCTAGAATACGCTAGGCTGTGTCAATCAATCAAAAAATATCCAAATTATGATGTCCTCTACAAAAATCCTCAAACAACATCCAAAGTACGAAGATACCAGGAAGGTTTTGTTACTTCTTACATTACAATATTAAATAAATAAACTCACAGATAGCACTTACCATTTCGTGATGGAGACCCAGTCTGTAATAATAATAGTAAACAAGGAGACACACAGCTTCCGTGAAAACAGCATTTGGGATAAACAGTGTTTTGACTACCTGCATGAAAACTAAAATTGAAACAAAATATTAACTGCGAAAAAAGTTCATCAACAACAATGGTACAATAACAATAATGGTAGTAATAATAATAATAATAATAATGATAATGATACTACATTAACAACAATAGCAACAACAAGCATTTCTTGAGATAAAGGAACTTGAGTATGAAAGAGTTGTCTTCCTTAGCATTCTCTCATGTATATATTTATATATGTACATATATATATATCAGAGAATGCTAAGGATATACACAGACAGGTAAACGTAATACTCACCTGAATACACAATTTCTTAACACCTAGTCGAATATTTTCAGTTTTCTCTCTCAATACATCATCGTCACCTTCATCATCAGCTGTCAAGATAATTCATAGTTTGTATTATAGAAATACTGAGTGACTAATAGTGTATGTAAATAAACAACAACAACAACAATAATAACTATACTACTACTACTACTAGTATTACTACTACTACTACTACCACCACCACCACCACTGCCACAACTACTACTACTACAACTACTACTACTACTACTAATAATAATAATTATAATAATAATTATAATAAATAATAATAATAATAACAATAATAATAATAATAGCATTATTATTATAGTAGCAGTAGTTCGTTTTGTTGCAATAACAGTGGTAGTATCTGTAATAATAATAATTATAAAATTAATAGTAGTAGTAGAAGTAATCGTAATCATAGTAATGGCCCTAGTCATAATAACAACAACAGTAGTAGTAATAATAATTGTAACAGTAGAAATAGTAGTATTACTAGTTTTAGTAATAACAATGGGTATTTGCTGTAATAATGGGGATGATCAAAATACGTATTAAAATAGCTGATATAAAAAATAATTTAACAATATAACAAATAAAACCTAACCAATTTTATTTACATGTTAACCTATTATTAGTAGTAGTACTTTGTAAATATTGTTGTTGTTGTTGTTGTTATTATTATTATTATTATTATTATTATTATTATTATTATTATCATTATTATTATTATTATTAAAAACATTAATTTACATATCTTTGACAATAAATGTATGACAATTTCAATCAAAAATTAAATATCTTTCATTAATTACTAATAATAATATGTACTGAAGTGTCCATAAACAAATAACTAATTACCTGTTTCCTTATAATCCACATACTCAGGTACCCATACAGGAGAAGCTTAGCGAACGAGATTGACTTGGCCATCCGATGATATCAACCAAACCATCAACCACAACCATCAAACCGAATATCACACAGAACGCTGTCACTGAATTTCCCTTCACTTCGCTTTGAGGTTTTCGCTGTTTGGCAGCATGGATTATCTCCCCTTGACTTGACTCGAAGAGCGGTAAGAACCAGTGATATTGAAAGACAATATTTACTTTTACTAATATCCATGTGTATTTTTTATTTTTTTTTTAAAACTCAGATTTTTATTTTATTTTATTGCAATGAAAAGTCCTGTTATGACACAGCTAAATTCCAGTTATATCTTATAGATTATGGAAGCAAATCTCTATATACATATGTAAATAATATCTCAGAGAATCTGATATCACTGTGAATATAAAACAATTCATATCAAATAAAATGTAAATTTAAACAAATATAAGAAAAAGGACAAACATTCTGTGATCTGTTAATTTTAACTTTAAAACTACTCTAACAGAAAATTAATTTGTGAACTTTTACTTTTCACAAATGAACTAAATATTTCTTTTGCGAAGTGAACAGTTAGTATTTCATAATATTGTTTTATTTTAAACCGAATGATAAATTACATGGTATGTAATGTATTGTAATAATCTTTAATATTATATCCTTGGATATACACATTAAGGCATTCATTTATACTCTACACCATAGGACCTCATTTATAAAATGATACACAGAATACAAGCTATCTAAAATAATCTGGTTTTATTAATTATACACACTAATATATACCCAGTAAACTCTACACCATAGGATGATACACAGGATACATAATATTTACTATACTGAATCTGTAATATTATATTCTTGGATATATAAATGATATCTGTGTATTTACTGGAATAAAATGTAATGCTAAATCATTGGATATACAAATTACATGGTATGTATTGTACTCTATTATATAATCTTTAGTTCTGTATCCCTGGATATATAAATTACATGGTATGTACTGCACTCTGTTAACCTTTAATCCCTGGATATATATGGCGTGTAGTTTATTAATCTTTCATACCGTTTCCCTGGATATATAAATTCCATGGTATGTACTGTATTCTTTATTATATAATCTTTAATAGTTTCACCGTGGATATGTTAAATGCATTGTGTGTACTGGAATCTATTAATCTTTAACACCATTTGCCTGGAATATAAATTACATGATATGTACTGTATACTCTGTTATATAATCTTTAATAGTTTCTCCCTTGATATATAAAATGCTTGGTGTGTACTGGAATCTATTAATCTTTAATACTGTTTCCCTGGAATATAAGTTACAAGATAAGAACTGTACTCAATTAATCTTTAATAATGTATTCCTACCTGGATATATAAATTACATGGTATGTACTGTACTGGAATAATACTGTATCCTGGATGCTCAAAATACGTCATTCTGTAACTTTTGTTTCATTTCCAGTTACATATGGATTAAAACAAGAAATCAACTAAAAAAGAAGTATTTAAAAATAAATAAATAAACTCCCAGATTACACTTACCATATCATAATGGAGACTCAGTCTGTTGAAACTTTGCTTGGTTAGCACAACCTCTGACACGTGTACACTTCCATAAACAAGGAGACACACAACTACAGTGACAACAGCATTTGGGATAACAATTGTTTGGAATACCTGGATGAAAAATAAAATTGAAACAAAATATTAACTGCCAAAAAATGTCATCAACAATAATAATTACAATAACAATAGTTATAAATAACAAAACAACACAGTCGCAGTAAAAATAATTATAATAATGATGTTACATTAACAACAGAAAGCACTGTTTGAGATAAAGGTCCTTGAGTATGAGTCCTTAGTATATATATATATATATATATATATATATATATATGCACAACAAGCTCACACTAATACTCATGTATTAACAGACACGGACATATAAACATGGATACACATATCAGACAGAAACATATATATACTCTTAAACACATACATATATACATACATACATAAATAATAATAATAATAAGTATAATAATAATAATAATAATAATAGTAATAATAGTAATAATAGTAATTAGCAAAAGGAGACACACAACTACAGTGACAACAGCATTTGAGATAAACAGTGTTTAGACTACCTGGATGAAAAATAAAACTGGAACAAAATATTAACTGCCAAAAAATGTCATCAACAATAATAATTACAATAACAATAATTATAACAACAACAATAGCGGTAAAATCTTTAAAAATATCAATAATAATGATGACAAAGATATCACAATAACAACAAGGATCATTATTTGAGAAAATGGTCTTTAAGTACGAAAGAATTATCTTCCTTAATATTTTCTGTCTAGACTTCTGCACTTATATCCACTAGTATACATATATAAACACATACACTTTTAGGTTTTTCAGTTTTCTCTCTAAATACGTTATCGTTACCTTCATCATCAGCTGTCAAGAAGATTCAGAGTTTGTACTATAGAAATACTGAGTGTGTGATAATGTATGCAAATACATTCTCTCTCTCTCTCTCTCTCTCTCTCTCTCTCTCTCTCTCTCTCTCTCTCTCTCTCTCTCTCTCTCTCTCTCTCTCTCTCTCTCTCTCTCTCTCTCTCTCTGTGTCTCTCTCTCTGTTTTCTTTTCAAACATACAAAAGTCGAGAATACCTGAAAACTATTTAACACAAACAGAACACAAAGGTTAGTTTTCAACAGGAAAACTTGAATAGTATTTAAGAGAGATACCATTAATTGTAACAGAATTGATTATAATTATAAATACTCTACAGCTGATTTAGTGCACTATAACTGAATAAATAAATAAATAAATAAATAAATAAATAAATAAGTAAAAGGCGAAGAAAGGTATTCATTGTTCGATGTGTGTCCGTGTGTGTGTGTGAGATAGAGAGCCAAGAGTACGAGAAAGATACGAAAAGTTTTCAATGTGGAAAACAAACACAGCAAATATAAAGTTTTTAATTTTTTATTCAACATTATTATTAATATTACAGCTATTAATATTATTATTATTATTATTATTATTATTATTATTATTATTATTATTATTTATTTATTTATTTATTTATTTATTTTTTATTGATTTATTTATTTATTTATTTATACGAATTGTTATTGTTTATCTCAGAGGTTTTTTGCGTAACTATTGGAATAGTTTCAGGAACAGTTGTGTTAGTTATAGGCATTGGTATCTACTGCTGGTGGAATGTGTAAGTGTTGTTTAACCACAAGTTATTATATGTACATAAAGAGAATGAGCTGTGACCGGGCAGTGGTATCATATACTACTGTTTTCTTCACGATGAATGCTCTGATAATTTATGTGTAAATTATATCGTTACTCTTAATAATAAATTGTACTTTCCTTATAAAACTGCAGACAATGTACGTAATAGAGACACACGGAGAGAGAGAGAGAGAGAGAGAGAGAGAGAGAGAGAGAGAGAGAGAGAGAGAGAGAGAGAGAGAGAGAGAGAGAGAGAGATCATACATATACACTAGTACAAATAAAGGGAGACAATTTACATAGATTACACTGAGAACCAACGTAACTGGGGAATGACTCGATCGACAGAGAAAGAGAGAAAAATAAAAATAATTACCAATATTTTAAAATACGTTTAATATTTGTACTTCATTTAATCGAAATTTCTTGGTAGCTCCACGTATATGTACTGAGTATTCACCATCATCACCATCATTGTCATTATTGTTTTTCTTATTATTTCTTTTTTTCAGAGAACTCTATCCGTCTGTTAGTTTTCGAAACTTTTCCTATGAAGCAAGCGTTTGAAGAAAAGAGGTGTTATCAAACAGTTTAAAATAAAAATGCATGTTTTTCCAAACTACTTCCAACTTTTTTACCTTGATTTAAATAGATATGTGAATATTAGTCTATAGGGTGTTATAAAAACATAAAATTGTTTAATCTGACAATTCAGATTATCTGCAATATTTTATTTTACTGTTTGTATTTATTTGTTCAAGCATCAAAAGACAATATGTTATCAAAACGAAAAAAAACCTAAAAATTTAAAAACAAAATTTCATATTTCATTTTACGAAACATATTTTCAGGATTATCAAGTTATCTAATAAAATAATGATCCAGACTGGTTGTGTTTGAAAATAGGTCTCTCTAGTATTTAAATCATAAAAATGTCTTATTTGTTGTACCTAGATGTACTCCTCTCACACATACACACAAACAATTACCACAAAGAAAATATCCAATATATTTAAAAAGTTAGTTCAGATTTTATTAATATTATATTTTTTCAGTAATATATTTATACATATTTTTTAATGAATTGCAGGTTGATTAAATAAAACAAAATTCTACTGTTTACACCATATTTCTGAAACTACATCAAGTTGCTGTATGCAGTCATAAACAGGACTTAGAAGATGTCATGTTCTATATGACTCATAAAAACAAATATCAACAGTTCATAAATTAACTGAATTTGTCCTGCTTACCTGTTAAACATATTACTTATTTTAACATTATCTGTTAGCACATTGTAAATGTGACTTGATGCATATTGCATTGTATGCAATGAGAAATAGTCCTGCTTACCTCACACTCAATTAAAAATATTTCTTATTGCTGTAAAAGTTATCAAACATGGCTTCAGGCACAACAGGGAATGTGAAACAACACAATTTCAGATATACTGGCCCTGAAATTTCTGAAGCTCCCATATTGTCAAATGGACTGGTTATTGCCCTGTACATGAAATATAAGGATTGCACAGCTGTGCACAGTCAGTTAAAAGTGATATGTGAAGAACATGGAATTCCCTGGAATTATCCTTCAGTTGATTACATACTACACTCTATTTATCAAATTTGTATGCGCCTGGAAATGCTGAAAAGAGATGAGAAACATAATTCTGAAAGGATTAAACTATTTCTCAATGAAACATGTGAGCTATTGAACATACGTGAAAGGAAAAGTTCTGCTGAGGAGGAGAGCTTACGATGCCCTTATTAAAACATGCAAAATGCAGTGAATGTACCGCCATACAGAAAGAGCTGAGAAGAGTCAACAATGCCTTAAATGCATGTTTAATGGCCAGGGATAAATACAGAATGCAACGTCGTATCATTCGTCAAAAAATAAAACAGTATTGTTCAAAACGTGTCCGTCGGTCTCTGAGAAGAAAAAAAATATTATTAATAAAAAGAATCAAGAAATAAAATCTCTTAAAAAGAAGAGTTCTAGCAAGTTGTTGGACAGATATGATAATTTGTTAAAAGAGTCTTAAGTTGCTAAGTAGGATCAAAATAAAAAATAAAACTAATAAAAAAAAAAAAAAAATTGCTGTAATTTTCATTATAGGTTAAAGAAATTAAACTATGTTCAAAATCCTGAACTGAAGGATACATTCATAGAGGGACAAAAAAAACAAAATAAAAAATTAAAAAAACAATGGTAGTCTTTGCAATACAAAAAAAAACAAGAATAAAATTATTTGTTATACCATTCAACATCATTGTCCTTTTGACCAAGCTGAAGATGCAGCTAAATTTATAATGGAGGTTACTGGTAAGACACTGATGGATATGTTTTCATTGTCCTCCTTTATAGAACTTCAGGCGGATCAGTAAATTATGAAAATGCGAGATTTTTGTTTACCAGTAGATTCAGCTATCAGAAAATGTTTTTTTTAGAAAAGCACAAGGATCATACAGTATCTATTTACACCAAAACTGGAACAGAATGTTATTAAGTTATCCTCAAGTTTTTCAGTGACCATGGGTTCAGAACAGACATTGATAATGGATCATAGGGTATGATGATACTGAAGGAACTGAAAAAGATGTATCATAAGACATTTGAATTTGAAGAATAGAAAGATAGACACAGTTGTTCTAAGTGTATTGATTTGAATCGGAGACTGTTGAAGCTCAGATTGAATTTGACACAGAACAGAATCAGCTGATTGCAGAGTACAATTATGGTTACATTGAATTTAGTTCAGAATGAATCAAATGTAAGATAAGATATAGTTAATTAAATATCTGAAAATATTTTTTTCTACATATAATATATGTATGATTATTTCCTGCAGTCATTGTGTATTTCAGTATTTCAGTATCTATGGTTATGTTGAATTTATTCATGAATTAATTGAAAATTTGTTCATTTAAATGTTTATCTGTTTATTGCATTAAATTGTAGTTGCTGTTCATAAAGTTATTTGCAGTTGGAATTAATCCTTTTAAACTTATTCCAGTATATTTGTAAATACTTATCTGAAATGTAATTTAATTTGCTTTTGAACAGTAGCATTAGCAATAAAAAGTCCTCGATTAAAACCAGAACCAGGATCTACTTGAAGCTGATGAAGTACATCTCCTTTGTGAACTTCAGTTCAGGATTATACAATATTCTTTGTTAGCATTTGTTAAGGGGACACGCTAAATGAAAAATAACAAAATTTGAAATTTTTTTTTTTTTTTTTAGATTTTGACAACCATTTACAAAATATATTCAGGTTTCTATTCATAAAGTTAAAAAGTCCAAATAAATTTAATTATGTCCAAAAAAATGCATTTTATGAGGTGCCTTACACTGAAATTTACACATTTTAGTCAAAGTCTGCATTTGTTTCCGGGTTATATATCTCACAAAAACAATTACAATCTGCATGAGAAAAATTGCAGAAAACACGAGACACTGTCAAAACAAGTGAGGTCATTGAGGAAAAGGAATCAGCAAGCACCCATTGACTTTCAAAAGAAAATTGGGACATGTTTTGGAAATCAAGATCACCATCTATTTGTTACTGCTGTCAAATGTCTTTTTGTGCAAGTCGAAAATTTTCCACGTTCAGAATTGTCATGCAATGGATCATTAACTAACTGTCATTATATGTGGGATATTTTCCACCAATTTTCAATTCTATAACATAAAAAATATAGATTTTGTTTATTTGTCTAGTTTGTCCCCTTAAATAGAACATCTAAAGTTGTCTCTGGTATTTAAAAAAAAAAAAAAATTAGATTAAAAAATTAAAAATTTAAATTCCAATATGTCAGGTACAAAATTTTATAATCATTGAAAGATACCCTTTTTCGTAAAATATTACATATCACCTGTGAGCTCATGACTTCATGCTTATCTTGTAAATCTCTTGTCATCAATATTTCCTCAACCAGGTTAAAATGCAGTGATGCCATTTTGGTAGTAATGAGAACCAGTTCAGTTCTTTTGTAGTTGTTACTTTTTAAAATATTATTGTTATCGTTGTTGTTGTTGTTGTTTTTATTATTTTTATTATTACTCTTATTATTATCATTATTGTCCTGTATTCATCAAGGAACCAATCACAAGTGATATCGTTACAGATTGCAGCCCTGCTTATTTGGTATAATTAACCATGATGGTTAAGATTTTTGAAATGTAATTTCTAACACCATTACCAACAAGTATATTAAGCAATGAAAAATACGTTTGCAGTGTACATAAGTTTCATCATATTTCTGTGGTTCTGCATTTGTTTATTGTATACATTATTAATATTGATTAGTATGATAGAAACTAGTTTATTTAGATTATTTGGACTATTACAAATAGTCTAGACATAGTTATTAAAATGAGTTTGGAATAAATCATATTGTTAGTAAATATGTGTTAAGAATAATACAGTATTCTAGATCAGGATTTTATAAACTCCAGTTTCAGAAAAATAAGTTATTTGTATTTGGAGCTTTGAGATTCATGATAAAAAAAAAAAATCCAAATTTGTTGCTACCTTTTTGAGAACATATTTGCCAAATTCCATAAAATAAACAAAATAATGACATAAATGTACCAAAAAAAAAAAAACAACCAACAAAAAAACAACAAATTCTGAAATCTTTCAGAACTGTATGGCTTCTGCAATTTTTTCGTCCAATCCACAAGGATTCCTCAAAGAGTAAGCTGTTTGAAAAATCCTGTTCTAGATGCTGTAATTTTGACCTGATTGGTTTGTGAGTTTCAAGTTATTTGTTATTTTTCAAATGTTTCAAAATAAATTACCATTGAGACAAGGGTATTGTATCCCCATAATGGATGTGTGTGAAAAGGATATTCCAGTATAAAGGAATTGGATGAGATGGTTATCATTACTAATGTTTTGAAGAAACCTTTCAGTGATAACAAGAACATTGATACCCTCTTGACATTTGGTGAAGCAGAGAGTGGTTTCTGACCAGTCATAGAAATGGAGTGGTACATGAGGGAAAGTTTCCATTACTTTTTACAGTTTATGCAAAGTTTCTGTATTAGTTTATTAGTTAACCTTTGTTATGTTTCTAGCAATTAAAGTTTACTTATTTACAATCTGTAATTGTATGTTGTATATTGTATAACAGCATATACATTAAAATACCTTACCAAAAATCAGAAACACATTCTATCTTTAATGAAATAAATTTGCAGATGTTCTTCTTGAATTAGACATTGTTACAGTACATCCAAACTGGGGTAGGTGAAAGACATGTCTCCAGAAATAAATGGCATTTTTCAGATTATACAGAATTTCGTGCGGACTTGCAGTGTCTACCCATATCTTTCCCCAACTCGGATCACTGACTTTAATGTGCTCCATTTTTTGTGTGGCTGAGATATATCATTCATGAAATAATTTAAAAAGTTTTATTTACATGGAATGTCAAAAATCATATGTAATCAACTTTAATGTAACCATATCATAAATCTTTTTTCAGCACTGCTCTTCTGATACATTTCTGTGTGTATCATTAGTGATGTAATTTAAACAGTTCATTGTTCCCATATAATGTTAAAAGTCATTAAATAAAACTTAAATGCAGTGCAGTGATTTGCAGAAAAATGCTTGTACAAACTGTGGCCTGTTTTTTTAGACAGCATTGTAATCAGTAGCTCTGATGCTTGAAACTACAGACTTCAGACAAACAGTGCCTAATGTATCATAGAATAACTCGACACTTGCATTTTTAGACAATTTAAGTCATAAAACTGAGAAAAAAGTTTATGTAGTGTTTCACCAATAATGAATTAGCATTTATCAATGTTTTCCATATTGGTTTGGGGTTTTTGTTTTTTACTCCATTTTTGCCTTTATTTTATTACATTTTATCTATTTATTTATTTATTTTACATTTATGTGTGAACTTTTGAAGCGTTTATCATATTATTGCATTTTAAGACAGTTAAAATATCGCAAGTGCCACTTTAAAATATAACAATAAAAAATGAGATGTGTACAACAACTTAAATACAGCATAATTTTCTTTGGATGTGTTAATGATTTTTTAAGTATTTTAAATATTTAGTGGTAACAAGTTAAAAAGATGCATGTGTGTGTGTTACTTAAAAGGACTACACATTTTTTATCTTTAACAATAATCTTCTGCAATATACAAACTGCACTAAAGCGTGGAGCCGATTTCAGAAACGTGTAGCAGTTATTAATAACTGGCAATACAATCTGTAATGGTGAGATAAATTAACAAATATCTCACCATTATTGGCATTTTCTTTGATGGAGCTAATCAACGCTTCAAGCAAAAATAACCCAAATTTCAAAAATCAAATATTGATATTTAAAAAAAGGTTATTAGTTTATTTTTTAATGAAGCATTTGAGCAAAATGTTATGGAAACAGAATATATTGTACTCTTCTATAGTATTGTTACGTTTATGGTCCTGAAGTCGAGTTTAATTCGACGTTTATCGCGAAAATTTTGCAAGCAACAGGGCTATCATTTGCAGAAGTTTAACAAACGCGAATGGTAAACTGGTAGCCATGTTTTGCTTTCGGAGCCGAGTTTGTAAGAAAATTGACCACGAAATTTAGCAATGAGCGCAGGAAGTGTGACGTAGGCGCACCTAGACTTTGTACTAGCGCTATTCAAAATTTACATACATGGAAATGATCGAAATAAAGTAGCACATTAATGAATGTATTGAACTTGATCCGACGACTTTCAAAGGATATACAAGATATTTTTTCGATTATCAAAACTCACGAAATATCGAAACAGGCTTAGATCATTGTACGATACGTACATAATTTAGGCCCATAAGCAGAAATTTATCTGGGATGGGCTTAATCAAAGGCTGCAAATGGCAAGAGTTGCTAGAGTGTTCGGGGATATGAACTCCCCCATCGAAATGTTTTTAAATATTGATGCATTGTTGAAAGTTACTGATAAGGGATATAAGGAAGTTATTGTTTATCAGAACGGATCCGCGGACAAATTAACGCCATTGGTTACGTTTCAAGCCATTGATCAGACGTTGAATATAAGGAGGGATATGAAGCATTTTATTTTTAAGGTAAATCATTTATTTTCGAAAAGTGTCTTTTTAATTAGAGTCACGACAAATTTATCCTGTCCAAGGACGGATTACGGCCCTCCCCGGCTGAAAAAAATAAAAATAAAGTCGATGCCCACATATAAATCACTAAATGATTACCGGTGTTTGCCGGTACATTGCCAAAAACATTGGTGCATGTATTGATAATGTATAAACGAAAAAGGAAGGTAATATCAAATATTAAATCTGACATTAGAAATCCATGACCATCGATTTTATGGGCTTGGAATTATGCCGTCTATACACAGATTAACTTCAGGATGTAATCTCAGAAAATTTCTGACGAAAGAAAATATTACGAAAACTTGGTTTTGTCAACATCGACTTCAAAACTTTTAAGTTCGTGTATATTTTTTTTATTTCATTGTCTGACTGTTACAGATTTAAACGTAGTAACCAGCAGTCCGCACACATCCAATCCAGGACACATTCCTAACGCCAACTCTCTTACTATGTCGACAATCGCTGACGCACTCTGGAACGCAGATCAAGACAGATTTCGTTCAGGGGAAATAACTCTGAACTACGGTTCAAAGACAAGTAGCGGAAATAGAAATGATGTTTCCAGTCAACAGTAAGTATCCTAAGCGACCATTATTTATTTATTTATAATCATCTTCATTACAATTTATTTTATATACGTGTGTGTGTGTGTGTGTGGTGGTTATCAGATTACTTAGATGCTCTGAAGTTTTGCAATATAAATAACAAAGATAAAATGATATAATAATCACAGAGAGAGAGAGAGAGAGAGAGAGAGAGAGAGAGAGAGAGAGAGAGAGAGAGAGAGAGAGAGAGAGAAGAAGAAGAAGAAGAAGAGAAATTACTACAGAAAAAGGGAAAGCGACATCCTGACAGATAGAAGGGAAACAGATAAAAACAGTCAGAGAAAAAAGGGTTAAGAGTGATAGCGATCGACCGAGTCAGATTCAACGGAAACAAAGAGAGAAACTAAGACACCAAAACAGCTTGACTCAATAAACCCTGCACTATTTATTCTGCCGTAACATTTACAGTTTTTTATTATTTCTTTTTAAATTTTCAGACTGTTTGCTAGAGTCAACCAGAACAGACTTCAGCGACCTGTCTACAGAGCTTTCATTGCTCTGTTGGACAATTACAATCCAAATCGAGGCCACGCAGATCCTATCAGTCAAAACGAGCAGACGGAAATAGACCATTTTCTCGACGTCATCATGGCGACTGACGTAATGAAAATTACCTACGCATTTCTGAACCATAATGGTAAGTGAACTTAAGAACTAAACTTAAGAACTAAACAGCTTTGTGCACATGTATCAGTGTTAGATTTAGCAGTACTGTAATGTTTTTTAGACATGATGTTCTAGGAGTTTAAATAATTTGTGCCGAAGGAACAAATGTTTAAGGATATCAAAAGAATTGTTTTTCTTTTCTTTTTCTCTCTCTGATTTGTGGGTTCATTGTTAATTGTGGAGCTAGATTTAATACTTATACTTATATCTAAATTAATATTAACAATAACAACAATAAGCATGACAATGACAACAACAATATCAGTACAAAAGCAGTACTACTTTCTACTACTGTTGCTACTACTACTACTACATCTACTATTACTACTAATAGTAATAATAACTGTAATGATAATGAAGATACAAACACACACACACATATGTATATGGAGACACCATATATGTGTATGTATTTATCTCTATATTACAAGTACAATCATGCATGCATTTAAGTCTGTATATACACGTACAGTGTGTAAATCAATAAATCGTGGGTTTGTAAGAATTTTTACACATCAGTACATGTCCGAAGTGTCTCCTTACCCAGTCTTCACTTCTTAACTATTCATTTCTAACGTGATGACTTTTTATACAGCATTATCAATAGTCTTAGAGACATACGAAAATATTCGTCTGGACTAGTAATAACAAATATCTGAAGTTTCTTCTAACACAGTTTTCACTTCTTAAGGTTTTTTTACCGGCGACGAAGCTGCATTCAGACACAGAATTGAAACCCTCTGGTTCAGACCCTACGGACGAAGTTCGCACGGACCCGCGGACAGCAGCGCCTTCGAACACATCTTCGTAGGAGAGTACAAGGGCTCCTCGGTCGAAGGTTTCCACAACTGGATTAGATTTTACCTGGAGGAGAAAAATGGACTAATCAATTATTTAGGTTACATGAAACAAAACGGGGTAAGTGTGAACTTGTTTGTTGGTGGGCGTAGGTGTGTCAGGGGTTGGGTTCTTTTTCTTTTTCTTTTTAGGGTAGACTATTTAGAATAATTGGGTTTTGCTAAGGAATAAGGTTAGCCAATAACACCAATAATAACAACAATAAATATAAATAAGATAAGTAAAGCTGCAGTGATCAACATCAAAAAGAATAACAAATGCTGTCATCATCAACATTATTAAAAAAAAATAAAAAATAAAAAATGAAAAAAGAAGAACAAAGCCTTTAAAAACGACAAGAATAGCAATTTACTTTTATAGTTATAATCATTAATTATTTATTTATCATAATTATTATCATTGTTGTTGTTACTATTATTATTATTATTATTATCAATTCTGTTGTTATTATTGTTACTGTCGCCGTCATCAAGTCCGTTTTTAACGATAAATATTTTTACAACTTTCTTTTCTTAATTCTACTCTCTCAGTAGAAATTCTTAACTCGTCCTCGACATATTTAAAAAAGAAACGAATTATTATGCGCGTGTACACAATACCTGTCATTTTCACTCTCTTTTAGCCCAATCTTCTAGAATTCACATTCAATTGGCGCAACCACTACAAGAAGATAGATTCGTTTTTCGTTGGCAGCAGTCCCGAATTTGAGATGGCGTTGGATACCATTTGCATTTTATCTCACCCAAACTCACGTTGTCATTTCAAACTCAACAACGTCGACTTCTCCATTCAGACGTGGGACGTGACCCACATCAGCGGCATTCAGATAGCATCGGCTTACACGGTGTTTTAATTGTTGGGTTTCGTTGCGGTGTAACGCTGTTAAATTAATGTAGTAAATAATTAATACGTAAAAATATAAATATACACACACATATAGACATAGATACATTCATCTCTCTCTCTCTCTCTCTCTCTCTCTCTCTCTCTCTCTCTCTCTCTCTCTCTCTCTCTGTATATATATATATATATATATATAAATAGATAGACACATATACACAGATACGCATGACTGCACCCACATAATGCTTCTAAATTAATACAGAATACTTAATTTAAAACTATAAAATAAATCACAGCCAGTGATTTTTCAGTGAATATTGTATTATAATTCTGATTATTTTACCGTTGTTAATATACTATACTGTTAAATTAACAGTAAATTCTAAATTACTAAATATGATAAAATGTACAAAGTACCGAGTAATAGTTTCATCAGTTTGATAGCTTTGGCAAAAACCTGTACAGTTTTAATACTAGCTTAAAAACTGCTGTAATATGCGATATATTTCAATAAATAAACAAAACTATAAAGTTCTTATTTTTGTTATTTATTTATTTATTTATTGCTATTATTATTATTATTATTATTATTATTATTATTATTATTATTATTATTATTATTATTATTATTATTGGAGAATTCATATATGTTATATATGTCTGTATATATATGTCAGTTTGTGTGCTTGTGTATATCAGTGTGCATAGTACGCGTATAGGTATGTAGGTAATTGCCTAGGAGTTCACATATTTACTGTATGTGTGTATTAGTTTTAATAGTGTGTATTGTTGGTGACATCAACACATACTATTAATAGTAATTAAAATAACAAGATGAAGAAGAAGACGACGACGACGAAAAAGAAGAACAACAAGAACACTAACAACAACATCAACACAACAGCCAAAAACAAACAATAACAACACCATCATGAACAACAACAAGAAAATTACTACAAAACTGATGTTAATAATGAAAATAATAACACAACAAGAACAAGAACATCAACAATAGCATCGTGAACAATAGCAAAGTTTCTACTGGCAATAATAAAAACAAGCAGAAGAAGCTGAAAAATGATTAAAAAGGAATTCTAATTCCACAAGACATACTACCACTGTCAAGATAATTGATGTATACATTTCTAACTTGATGACTTTTTATGCAGCATTGACAATAGACTTAGAGACATACGAAAATATTTGTCTGGACTAGCAACAACAAATACCTGATTGTTTGAATCTCCACAACAATTCACTTATTGTTACGTCTATGGGACGCGGCATAAAAAAAACCCAAACACTTCCTCTGAAATTTTCTCCTACATTTTTCTCAAAATAAATTATAACCCTAAGCTTCCTTGTTGGTACCATTGTTCATTCAGTTCATTATTTTCTAGCGGAAAAAAGAAGGAAGAAGGGGAAAAAAAATTATATATATATATTCACACACACACACACACACACACACACACACACACACACACACACACACACACATGTACGCACCGACTGAGGATCTGTTATCCGAAATTCAGAAATTCTGAGCAGCAGAAATAGTGATATCTTATAGCTCTCGGGTTGTTTTGCATATACAAATTTTATTTTATGCTGAACATTATTAAAAATATAAGATAATAAACCATGAGGACTACTTGTTTAAACAGTATATGAAATGTAAATGGAATTCGTGTTTAGGATTAGATCCTATACTTAGGCCGTCTCCTTACTTTCAGAATATTAAGCCTTCTGTAATCCGAAACACTTCCGGTCCGAAGCATTTCGGATAAAGGCTTCTCAACTTATTTATATATATAATCATTGCATTTCATTAATATGACACAAAGAATCTGCAGTTATATTAATTTAGTTAATACACTGAATCTTTATAACCATCTATATTAATGAAATGACGTATTGAATTGTCCGCTTATAATATCTGACGAAATGTGTCTTCAGATAACATGAGAGCAAAGGAAACAAAATTGTATTTTCATATTTAGTTTACTTTAATAGTATTAGTAATAGTGATGATGATGAGAATAATAATAAGTTAGCATAAATAAATAAAATAAATAAAAAATAAATAAATGTCTGACTTTATGCTACACAAAGTTATATTTTTTAAAAGAACATTCTGTTATTCTATAATATACCAAGCAGAGTTATGCTATAATATTATATAAACATAATTTAATGTAAAGTAATGTGATGTAACATAACGGAACAAAATAACACTGCATAGATTGATAGAACATAATAATAATAACAACAACAAACTTAGCAACAAAATATAAAATAAAATATAACAAAATAATATATCAACACAATTTATCAAAGAAAAAAAGCAACTTCCAGATTACTCTACTTTATCCTTAAATATTTATGACGTAGAATTACTTAACTTGACGTGACCCATAAAATTAGAATAATGATGCTGCAACAAGCAGAGGCGGAATTCAAGTTATCGTGATAAGCCTTGTATGTTCCAGTTACTGCCCAGTCTCTCTCTCTCTCTCTCTCTCTCTCTCTCTCTCTCTCTCTCTCTCTCTCTCTCTCTCTCTCTCAATCCAATATCTGTATATCTAAGAGACAATTGTCTGTATTATGAGATATTGAGAGAGAGAGAGAGAGAGAGAGAGAGAGAGAGAGAGAGAGAGAGAGAGAGAGAGAGAGAGAGAAAGAGAAAAAAAATTTAAAAAAAAGTAATAAAAAATAAAAGATCGACAGGTAGTTAGACTAACAGAAAGACAATGAACACACATACAAACAGACACGTATATTAACAGAAAGGTGTATGTCCCTCCATTTAAATCTTGTCTTTTTTATAGCTATTTGATTAAAAAAAAAAAAAAAAAAAAAAAAAAAAGATGAATGAAATGAAGTTAAGGAAGATAAATTACGGAAGATCGTCACATGTTGAATATAAAATGTACATCAGATAGAAGAAAATCGTGGAAAGAAAGAAAACTTAAAGAAAATAGAAAGAAGGAAGGAAGGACGAAAAAGGTACTAATCTGTATCCATTAAAAAAATGTACAAGTAGCAGAACAAAGAAAAAGGATTTAAAAATAAAAAATAAATAAATAAATAAATAAATAAAAATAAAAATTACCTCTCGCAGATACCGGAGAAAAAATATTAATAAATGTGACTGAAAATGACTGGCGTATCTAAGGGGTGTGGGAGGTGTGTGTGTGTGTGCAATCAGTAGACGTCCCTCTTTTCGTGTAGTAATGTGTATCCATTTAAATGTACCTACTACAAAACAGTAAAAAAAAACACCCACATAGTTAAAAAAAAAAAAAAAAAAAAAAAAAAAAATTACTTCTGTCAGATCTGAGGGTAAAATATTAATAAATTTATTCCCAGATGACAGACATACCCAGAGGAGGCTTGATCGGAAACCAGTCTTAACATGGCGATTGATGTTTTATTTTTATATATATATATTTTTTTTCCCGTAATGAAGTAATTACATTTCTTGATACGCTATATCAATGAAAGTGATTGTTTCAACAGGTTTTCTAAATTTTATAACTGCCACTGAAAACGTTATATTCCTGATGTCAAATGGTGAATATTTATTTAGTTAGTTATTTAGTTAGTTGGTTGGTTAGTTAGTTAGTTAGCTATTTAGATAGAAGGTAGGTAGGTAGACTGTCAGTTTATTGTTTATTTATTTATTCGATTTCATTTATTTATTTATTTTTAATTATTATTAATTATTAATGAAGAAATTAATTTATCATTTATATTTCTTTCATTATTTTAAAAAGAAAAAGATTGATTAATTTGCTTATCTGTTTGCATACCTTATTTATTTCCTACATTTACAAAAGACTCCCAAAATAGAAACACACATTCCTTAGCGAGGGTGACTGCTAAAATATATTATTAAAGTACTGAGCTGTCAAAGTTTAACCCATTTTCGTTTTATTGATAACAAACTTGTCGAGATGATTGATGCAAAAGGACTCATTTTGATGTCTTTGGCCGTTATGATTGTCTTGTCAAAGGGCCAAATGTTAAGCACCTATGATTTATATCGTATTCCAGCAGTAATCAGTTTTAGTCAATTCTTTTTTCCAGCACGAAGCAGTCTAGATTGGCATCGTAAGGGTCATATTTTCCACTGGGTGCCAGTGGCAGAATTTAAAACAGAATGATATATAAACTACGTTATTCAATGATTTTCGCATATGTAGCAAGCAAAGACAAAATAACTCCCAATACGTTTGCAGCATTGTACTTTTAGTAATTATAATCTTGAGCTGAAAAAAAAAAAAGAAAAAAAAAAGAAGTAGTATAAAACTTGTTTTCGAAAAATGAACAGAATTATCTTGCATAAGTGCGCATGACATCTGACAAAAGATGTTTTTCTGGTTTGTAAAAATTTCAGCAGCATCTGAAGAAACATTATAGATGTGTGGTTCTGTAAAAATTTATCATATAACGAACCATGGTGGTTCTTTGATTTTTCCTATATCTACCTGTCTGTCTGTCTGTCTGTCTGTGCAGTTCTTTCTCTTTCTTTCTATCTATGGTTATTAGACTATATGCTCTCTCCCTCTCTCTCTCTCTGTCTGTCTCTCTCTTTCTCTAGCTCTCTCTCTCTCTCTATCTCCCCCACACACTTAGCAAAAACACATTCCAGTCATTTTAACAATTACAAATAACAAAAATAATTAAAAACCCCCAAAACAACAACAACAATAATAACAAAATAAATAAAAGCACCTTCGTTACATAATGAACCGGGTCGTGTTGGGAAACACGCTGAACCTGGTCTACTTCCATCTTTTTCGCAGGGTAACGTCTGACTCTTTGCTGACATCAATCCATCACACGATTGTCTACAAAACGTGTCCCAGCGTGCCTCGGGTGAAATCCGGCGTCACGAATAAGCAGGACGTACTCGTCTTTAGAGATCGTCTGCTCCTTCCTAGGATATCACCGCCTCTCCCATCTCACTCACAGGATAGCTGGGTGTGTCCTTAGCAGCAGCAGCAGGGTGAGTACTTGTAATTGCTGTTTTTGTGTTGTCGTTATTGTTTTAAATTTTTGGGATTTGTGAAAAAAGGGGGTTTGTGTGGTGTTGTCTGAATGTTGCGTGTTTTCGCGTTGTAGACAGATTTGTGAGGTCAGTGTTTGATTATTATTATTATTAAGATGTTGCTTTTTAATTATAATTTTTAAATTTTTATGTTTTTTTTTTTTTTTTATTTTTATTTTTTTATTAATGTTTATATTTATCTTACAGAGACATCTGGGAGTTTAAGTTTTTATTATTATTTTGGGTGTTAATTTTATTGCATTTACTATAATAATAATAATAATAATAATAATAATAATAATAATAATAATAATAATAATAATAATAATAATTATTATAATTATAATTATAATTATAATTATTATTATTATTATTATATTATAATTATTATTATTATTATTATTATTATTATCATTATCATTTTTATTATAATTATTATTATTTGTACTAAAGTCTAAATTATTTATTATTTAAAGATATTAAATTTTATTATGAGTATTATTATATTATTATCCTTTTCATGTGAATTTCAATGTGGATTTTAAATTCATAATTTTATTATTATATTTTTATTAGTGCTATGATCTGGTTGTGCACATTTATCTTTTACTTAATTTTGTTAGATTAATATTTCATTATAAATTATTATGCTGTTCTTGTTTGGGTTTTTTTTAATGTTATATTTAGTTTAGTGATTATAATTAAAATTTTATTATTATGTTTTTATCAGTGGTATTGTTTTCATAGGGGTAGGTTTAATATATTATTTTATTTAGTTACTTTTAGAGTTGACAGTTATAATGGGTGTTTCTTTCAATGTGTAAAATTATAAAATTAAGATAAAAAAAAAAAAAAAAAAAAAAAAATAAATAAATAAAAAATAATAATAATATTTGTATTATTATTATTAATATCGTCATCATCATCATCATTACTGTTATTATTAGTAGTATTATTATATTATTATGTTATTATTATTATTATACTATTATTATTATTATTATTATTATTATTATTATTATTATTATTATTATTATTATTATTATAAAATTTTAGTATTTAAAATTATTATGATTCCAAAATGACTCCGGAAATTGCTGAATCTGAATATGTTGAATATACCAGTTTTCCTGCAAACTTTAATAGAAATTTGACAAAATACACATAAACTTTCACTAGCGATCTCCAATGCAAATGTATTAGAAGAACTAATATAAATGTGTTCCTGTAGTCTAATCCAGTTTTTAGCTTTGACGTTGAAATATGCCATCATACATACTATTAATAACTTAACTGTAAAATATCTCTCCCTCAATCATTATTTGTGGTTAATTTTATGACAATAAAAAGTGACATCATAATTATAAATATTAAGCAGAATGTTTAAAGTTATAATTTCAGGATATATTTAAAGGGTTATTTTTATAATAATAATAATAATAATAATAATAATAATAATAATAATAATAGTTATTAATTAAAGTTTATTAATAATAATGATTATTATGATGATAATGACGATAATTAATAATAAGGATGATGATCATAATTACAATTAACGATACGAAAAACAATTGTTGTTTTTATTATCGTTTTTTATTCTTATTGTAATTTGATCATCATCCTTTTTATTATCGTCAAAAATCATGTTTTGCTTGCGTCATTTGTTTTATAAAATCATCATTTATTTATTTATTTGTTCGTCATTTTGTTATTATGAAATTTTTTATTTAATTATTAATACTATTATTATTATTATTATTATTATTATTGTTGTTTTTTATTGTTGTTATTTCTTTGTTCGTTTCTTTTTTCTTTTAAAGAGTTTCAATATTCATTCTTTCTTCCTTTTCCTATTCTAAACTTAAAACAAAAAGGAATCGAAGAGTTTAAATTTACGTTTTTGTATTGATGACTTTTTATTTTGCCTTCTTTGTTTTAAATTTAGTAAATCAGTTTATTTATTTTATTTATTATTATTACTATTATTATTATTATTATTACTATTATTATTATTATTATTGTTATTATTACTAGTAAATTTATTTTTTGCTGCTGTTGCTGCTCAGCTTCGTGGAAAAAAGTTGTTGTCGTGGAAAAATAATGAATAAATGTATAAACACACAAACAAACAAATAAATAAATAAATAAATAAATAAATAAATAAATAAATAAATAAATAAATAAACAAATAAATAAATAAATAAACGAAGACGTAGTGAGAGGAATAAAAATGTTCACTGTATGTCAGATTATACGCTGACCGTGTCATGTTAATTCGAGTTAGGTCAAATCTGAGGTCGTGACCTCGTCAGACGTCGTTAAGTCAAACCGTGTTGACCTAACGTCACGTGACCTGAGAAAAAAAACAAAACATGATCAACTAGGAGGCTGACTGAAAGCTTTTCCTTAAAGTAAAACGAATTTTTAAAAAAATTATTTCATTTATTTATTATTTTTTATTTTATTTTATTTCATTTTATTTTTATTTAAGAATAACATCAGTAAAATTAATAAAAAATTGAAAAAAAAATAAGAAATAAAAAATCATCATGATGATAATGGGATATTGTCAAAATATTAATTACTAACAACAAATAATTTTTAAAATAATTTTGAAATATGTAGCAGCATTCGCTAAATATTTCAAATTCGATACGTCAATAAAGAACTTCTGGACAGCCAAGTATTTTCTCATACGTAGCAGTAATTGTAGTCATAGTAGCAGTATCACTAATCGTTGCAGAAGAAATAGCAACAGCATCAGCGACAGCAACAATAATAAAACTGGTACTAGTACAGTTCATGTGAAATTAGCAGTATTTGTATTGTTATTATTAGACTTGTGGTTGTTATTATTATTATTACCCTTGTTGTTATAATTATTATTGTTATTGTTGTTGTTGTTATAATTATTATTGTTATTGTTGTTGTTGTTGTTACTCTTGTTATAATTATTACTGTTGTTGTTGTTGTTATAATTTGTACTATCATCAACATCATCATTAGTATTACTTCTGATACTTTTATTACTGTTGTTACTTTTACTGCTGCTGCTGCTGTTATTATTATTAATATTATCATCATCATCATCATCATCATCATTTTATTATTAAGTAGCTGTTGATGAGGACGTCGTTCTATGTTTAGGTTTACCTCTGACACGAAAGCTCGTGTTAAAATGTGTACTGTAGTTGCTCTGACAGATTTATGGCAACTTGGTGCTGTGCCTTGAGCTATGTGCAGCGAACTTGTTTTTACTCGGCGTAATTAACTTGTCAGCGAATGTGAAATTTAAAAACAAACAAAGCACAAATTATGCAGGAAATTGTTTTCCAAGGCCAGCAAAATAAATAATTATAAATATTTGTTAAAAAAAAAAAAAAAAAAAAAAAATAAATAGAAACAAAAAAAAACAAAAAACAACAACAACAACATTCTTTTAAGTTTTTTGTGATTTCTTTTATCTTTTCATATTTTTTCTTTTATTTCTTTCACACACACACACAGGCACGCACACACGCAAACCGATAAAAATAGCCAACAGCAGATTAATCGATATATATTTATATATTTGTGAATGTATATATGTGTGTGTGTGTATATATATATATATATATACAGAGACATATACACACACACACATACAGACATACACGCAAGCCTGCTTGCATGCATACATACATACATACATACATACATACATCTATACACACACTTCATGCACACACATACACATACATTCAGGAAACACAGAGACACACATGTACAAAGACACATACCTGTACAAATAACATACATACATACATTTCTCGGCAGACATTAATTTATCAACTTACTTTCATTCTTCTGCTTTCTGTGTGAATTTCTCACACATTCTTTATGAAAATTAGTTGTTATAAATCAGTTTTGACAGGGCACCAAAACCACATCGAGACAAACGCCCCAAACGTGTATAATTTTTTTTAGCTAAATCGTTTATTTTTTCTCTGTATATCACTGTATCAGTTTGTCTGTCAGTCTGTTCATCTACCTCTAGGTCTATCCGTTTGTCATGTATTTGTTTTTAGCTATGCTTGTCTCCTTGTACATCTCTTTATCTCTCTACCTTTGTCTGTCCATTCAGATATCTAGCTACCTTGGTGTCTGTGTGTATGATGTTTATATGTATGTGTGCACTGTATGTATATATGTAGTTTAGGATTTAAATATTTTCTGATGTATATGTATATATACATGTACTATGTCTGATTAGACTGCAGACAGATAATATTCGGAAACGCACTGGCACAGGAGGACAAAGTCCAATCACGACCTCACAAACCCCGTCAGATGCCGCTGACGAGACTTGAACAGTTGGCACCCATTCGCCCACACTCCGAGAGCGGAAGACGTTACCTTTTAGCCATCAAGAAAACCCTCTCTGTGTGTGTGTGTGTGTGTGTGTGTCTGTGTATGTATGTATGTATATATGCATATATGTATGTATATATGTATGTGTATATACATTTTATATATGTTTATATATTTTATGTATGTACTGTATTGTATTGTATATCTGTAGGATTGAATGTATGTATTGGCTGCCTCTCAGACACAGACTGTATGTAGTAATCTACACATTTATAGATACATAATTATACAGTTAAAGTAATCTGAGTTTTGCCTCTATCCCTGATCATGCTGCTGTTTACTGGTGTGAGTGGGCGTACAGGGTGTATGCGTGCGTAAGACAGAACACAGATAGATAAATGTTGGACAGAGAGTCTACAAAATAATTAATAACTGACGATTTTTAGTTAATAAAATAGTCACAAACTTCACAACGCCCTTCTACATCCTTAACGATATTTACTACGCGTCGCGAGTATGTCACGCATTAATATGACAAAGAAACCGAAGTATACTGCCCTGCCCATCACGTTCTCATCACTTCCTCTATATATCTCCCCCATTTTACGCGGAGCACCACATTTATAGTCAGAAGACTAAGGATATGTACGTTTAGGAATAGACGTAAAAATTATTTTCTTTAGTGGAATTTGGAAATACCCTGGAATAGAAGATAAAAGAGGGAACACTTACGCGAAGAGGGGTTTAAGAAATTAGGATTTGAATTATTTTATATCAAGAATTCCGATTTGTACGCTGTTTTATTAACACATGTTTTAGTGTCGTTGTTTAATTGTTGGTACGTTTATCATTCTGATTTTTACAGGTGAGTTTTCACTGTTGTTTTAATTTTATTTGTATGAATTTATTTTCATCATTTATTTATTTATTCTTTTCTTTATGTCTATCTTTTTTCAGAGTTTTCATTATATTAATGTATACAATTTTACTGTGCTTTATCTGGAGTACGTTAATTTACTTTTTGCCTGGCTTAATTGCAGTTTATAATAATAACAACAACAATAATAATAATAATAATAAAAGTAACAGTAGTAGTAGTAATAATAGTAGCAGTTGTATTAGTAGTCAACGCTACAGTAGCAGCTGCATCATCATCATCAACAACTATACTACAGATATACTTCTACCACTACTACTACTACTACTGTACTGCTTCTACTACTACTACTACTACTACTACTGTACTGCTTCTACTACTACTACTACTACTACTACTGTACTGCTTCTACTACTACTGCTACTATTACTTCTACCACTACAACTGTACTGCTACTATTACTACTACTACTACTACTACTTCTACCACCACTACTATTACTACTATTACTACTGCTACTACTACTACTTCTACCACTATTACTACTACTATTTCTACTGTACTGCTACTATTACTACTACTATTACTACTACTACTACTACTACTACTGCTACTACTACCACTACTTCTATCACTATTACTACTACCATTTCGACTGTACTGCTACTATTACTACTACCACTACTACTACTACTATTTCGACTGTACTGCTACTATTACTACTACTACTACTACTACTATTACTATTTCGACTGTACTGCTACTATTACTACTACTACTACCACTACTATTACTACTACTACTACCACTACTACTACTACTATTTCTACTGTACTGCTACTATTACTACTACTACTACAGCAACAACAACAATACTTACTATTACTACTACTATTAACTAATAAAACATTTAATCTTTATGACCTAATAAATAACCGAAAAGTAATATCACTCAAAAAATTAATTCATTTTACAGAAATCTACGTAGCGTTTGCAGTTGTTACGAATTTTAGGCAGGTTTACGGTAACGGCAGTTTAAAAAAATACGACTGTTCCTTTTTGAGAAATATTCAAGATATATAGCATACAATGTGTGCGCGAACTACTGACACAAAAAGTTATTAAGACAAATAAGTAGTTTTTTTTCTGTCGTTGCTTACGGCTACCGATATTTTTCATGACAAGATACGTACTGGCATAGCGGATGTCCTTAACAATGGAATGTTTCGTGTCCAATAGATTACAGGACTGATCTGGTAAAGTGGAACATCGGTGTTATATTTAATCACTGGAAATTATTTTATATGACTCATTTAAAATGATTTTTTGTTGTTGTTGTTGTGTGGTATGTGTTGTTCTGCAGAAGGTAATTAGTCTTTAGAGTTAGAAAGAACGTAAAGTCTAGTGTGAGATTGGGTCAAAGATCAAATTCTGGATGTGGAACTTCGGATTAATATTTTTGATCGCTGGAAATAATGTTATGAAAAATTTATGATATATTGCTTTTGTATGTGTTATTCTGCAGTAAGCAGTAATATCTATGACGTAGGTAGTAGATCTGACAGTGTCTTACGTAGAAAGTCCATGTTGTGAAATAACAACAAAATAAATTTGATTAACAATATCTAAGATATACATATATACAAATATCTACACACATATACACACGTACGTACATACATACATATACATATATAATTACATACATACATACATACACAGACACACACACACACTTATAGATATATAGATATAGAGATAGATAGGCATCGATATCTGAATATGAATGAATATGAATATGTATATCTCCTTTTCTAAAAATTAAAAATAAAACAAAATTTAAAAAAGAAACAACATAATCATGACTTTCCAAATGTTCTTTCTTTTGAAAGGGCGATCTGCAGATGTTTCAAATATTTTGAGTGTTTGAGTATCTTAATGCGTAAAATTATAGTGCATGTTAATTCGGTCCTGTTTCGATTATGCAGTAAAAAAAAATAATGTTTTTTTTTGGATAAAGAAGCAAAATAATTGGGTTTATTTCACATAAACATGTACCTGCTCTTGCTCGTAAATAAACGCTCTTGCTCGTCAGAAATCGGTTAATGTTAAAATAAAGACAAAAGAAAACGAAGGCAAAAAAAAAAAAAAAAAAAAAAATAGGGAAAAAAGTACGCAGTTTCTGCCTGAAAATGATTGACAGACTGCACCTTTAATAAAATAGTTTTGGGGTTGCTAGTACCAACGCGAGTAAAGAAATAATTTGATTATGACGCACAATACGGAAACATGACGTAAATATAATTATATTTAATGCTGTCAGTAAGATTCAGAGTGCATGTCATTAAAGTGAGACTATTCTGATATGATTAATTTTCAAGGAACTCGTATATCATGACTAATTAATTCTAAAGTTAAAATAGATCGAAAGAACTGTCACTGTGTGTGTGTGTGTATATGTGTGTATATGTGTGTGTATATGTGTGTATATGTGTGTATGTGTGTGTGTGTATATGTTATAAATTAGTTAATTAATAATAAATAAATAAATAAATAAATTAATTAATTAACAAATTGTAAAATAGCTCTCATACTGAATATTAATATACTTAACATACTGTGAAATTATAACTATATCAAATCAAAATAGTTAAGGCATCCTACCATTTGTTATACGTCCCATTTGTCTCCGACTTTTCAATACAATAATATAACAACATTATAAATCATATTCTTCCTTCCAAGAATAACAACATAATTTAATAATCCTGTAACACAACAGAATATATTACAATTAACAAATGCGTTATATATAGCAGCTGATTTCTAGCCTGGCTTAATTGCAGTTTATAGGTGTTTAATTTTAAGCTTGGTAGTGTTACAATTACACAGGACTATTCTTTTCAATTTAAAGTTAATAGTACAAGTGACTATCAAACAATGGGAGAAATACAAATATTTGAATAACGAATTGGACGTGTACTAAATAGGAGACACACCAAAAATTAATATTATAAAATTATTATCTCTAAGATCATTCTTCCAAAGTTTGTTGTGAAATAGCCTAAATATATTATCAAAAAAGCACTCTCGGAAAACAACAACAAAGGTAGCATTACGTTATCGGAAATTATGAATGTCAGATACAAATGAATTAAGAAAAAAAAAAAAAAATGCGGATTGCTGTTGCCGAATGACTGGCACGACAAATATTTAAAACAAAACAAAACAATAAAAGAAAGCATTTTAGGCGGGTTCTCATTATGAAAGGGTGGAGACCAGTTCTTTACACTACACAATGGACTAACATATCATCTTCGTATTAGATTATATTTTGGTATTTGAATCTACCTTGTTACAGGTATAACTTAGCAAGTCTGTTTTTGAAAGTTCCGACTTCAAGTAACACTATACTGCTACTACTACTACTACTACTATCACCACTACTACTACTGCTACTATTACTACTACTACTACCACTACTACTACTACTACTAATAATAATAATAACAAGAAGAAGAATACCAATAAATAAATGAATAAATAATACACAGACATATATACATATACATAGATATACAGAATGATAAGGATGTTCATATTAACGCTGTTATTCTTCACTAACTATTAATAGGTATTTCTATGCGTGTGTGTATCTGTAAGTACGCACCTATGTTTGAATGTATTTTATTTGTGTGTTTATGTATTTCTCTACCTCTGTAAAGATGGGCTTTATATGTGGATAGATAATTTAGATAGCTATAAAGATAGTTATGTATAAAAAAAACTTATTATTAAATCTTTATTATTATATATATCTATTTATATGCATATGTATATATGTATATGTGTGTGTTTTATTTTTTCATTTATTTATTAATATTGATATTGTTGCTGATATTATTATTATTATTATTATTTATTTATTTATTTATTTTTTGTTTTTACAGGATGTTGCCTTTAAAAGTATCGGCCTGGTTTCTGACTTGTTTAATCACGTTTCTGCCAAGCACTTTCAGTTTAATGAAGGGTCCATTCAGCGGTTACCGGTGCAAAGAAGTTGGACTCTTCCCGTTGCCATGGGACTGCTCGGGCTATGTACACTGCACCCCTGCCGCGGACGGGTTCACAGCAGTGTGGATGCCATGTTCGTCTGGCCTGGAGTTTGATCCGATTGCTCAGAGTTGTGGTGTTTCTAAAAACCGATGTGCCAATTTAGCAAGTGCGTTTTATTTTTAGTTTATTTTTAAAATTTTTAAAACAAATATTTATACATTCATGTATGTAGATTTGCTTACGCAAAAGAAAAAGAAAAGGAAAGAAAAAAGCGATAGACACAGACAATCATAATAATAAATACCATAAAATATATATATATATATACTTATCTTTATATATATATGAAGTCTACAGCACACACGACATCTTTTTAGCCACATTAATTAGGTAAAATTTATGCACAAGAATTAGTAATTACAATCATATTTATTCTCTATATACATGCATACGCACCAAAGGTGTTGCAAGTATGGCTCCCAGGCGCCATGGAGCACCTTCTATTAAAACTGACTGGTATTTTTTTCGTACTGATTTTATGATAAAAACATGTAAAAAGTGGGTTTAAGAAGTTTGAACAGGAGCCGAATTTCAGGGCTTGCCAGAGGCGCTATTTTTCGGTAGATATGTGTGTGCATATGTTTATATACATGTCTGTGTGTGTATGTGTGTGTGTGTGTGTGTGTGTGTGTGTATATATATATATATATATATAACAAACAAACAAAGGTTTAATGCTTTTCATGAATTTGGACAGTAGGTCAAGGTGTTTCAGGTGGGAAAAAAAGTATTATTAATTTATATTTGCAAACTAGTTTATAAACATGACGTAGCCGGTTATTATGAATGGCGTTTTTGGGTCACACACCCTACATGTCTAGTTACTGGGTGACACAAATTTCATTCATATTAATTAACTTATATATCCATTTTATTTCAGTTAGAATTATTTACGTTTATTTGTCTACAGTTTCCACACGTTTGATAAATTATTTAAAAGCGAAATGAAATTAATTATTAAATTTTAGATGCTTACATCAAATTTATTTATTTAATCCTGTTTGTCTTGGGCAGCTTACTGACTTAAATAACATTTGTAACTTGTTGTTTTATTAATCCTACAAAATATTGTCTACATCATATTGTTTATCATTGCACAGATTTAAATAAACCTTCAGAATTATATTTGTATACGCCTCAAAATACATATTCGTCAATTGCTGAATAAATATTCAACCGATATATTTAAAAAACGAACCCCCTCAAAAAAAACAAAACTATTTAAACCTACTTTCATGATCATTTTAATTACTTTTTACCTTACTTCAAAACTAGCAGAATAAGTATCGGAAAGCATTTTAGGCTATTCGAAATGACATCGTTGGTAAATGTGAACCCTTCAGAATGTTTTTCTTTATTCTTACTCTCAAGACGTAGCTGAGTCTGTTTGCAAGACGAATCCAGAGATGGTGTTCCCGCACCCGGACGGCTGCAGCCTATACTACAACTGCTCGCAGACTGTCGCTATAGACGGACTCAAAGTGTACGAGAACGAGTGCGTGTTCCCTACTCTGTTTGATGCAGATTTATTCACGTGCGGACCGAGGGACAGCGTCGACTGCGGAAGAAGAACCAGACCCTTAGATCGGTGTAAGTTAGTACACGTACAGGTCAGATATAATGTCTCGTTTGTGTCAAAGATACACGTACAGATCAGATATAATGTCTCGTTTGTAAGTTAGTACACGTACAGATCAGATATAATATCTCGTTTGTAAGTTAGTACACGTACAGATCAGATATAATGTCTCGTTTGTGTCAAAGATACACGTACAGGTCAGATATAATGTCTCGTTTGTAAGTTAGTACACGTACAGGTCAGATATAATGTCTTGTTTGTGTCAAAGATACACGTACAGATCAGATATAATGTCTTGTTTGTGTCAAAGATACACGTACAGATCAGATATAATGTCTCGTTTGTGTCAAAGATACACGTACAGATCAGATATAATGTCTCGTTTGTAAGTTAGTACACGTACAGATCAGATATAATGTCTTGTTTGTGTCAAAGATACACGTACAGGTCAGATATAATGTCTTGTTTGTGTCAAAGATACACGTACAGATCAGATATAATGTCTCGTTTGTGTCAAAGATACACGTACAGATCAGATATAATGTCTTGTTTGTTTCAAAGATACACGTACAGATCAGATATAATGTCTCGTTTGTTTAAAAGATACACGTACAGATCAGATATAATGTCTCGTTTGTAAGTTAGTACACGTACAGATCAGATATAATGTCTCGTTTGTAAGTTAGTACACGTACAGATCAGATATAATGTCTTGTTTGTGTCAAAGATACACGTACAGGTCAGATATAATGTCTTGTTTGTGTCAAAGATACACGTACAGATCAGATATAATGTCTCGTTTGTGTCAAAGATACACGTACAGATCAGATATAATGTCTCGTTTGTGTATAATATACACGTACAGATCAGATATAATATTTTGTTCGTTTAAAACTCTGTTTAACACGGTTTGTATCAAAGATAAACATTTAGATTAGATATAATTTGAATTTAACAGGATTTATATCAAAGATAAACATCTAGATTAGATATAATTTGTATTTAACAGGATTTGTATCAAAGATAAACATTATATCACATATAATTTCTAGTTTGTTTAAAAGATATAAACTCTGTTTAACAGGGGTTGTTTCTAAGATAAGCATTTAGATAACTTATAATTTGTATTTAATAGCATTTCTACCAAAGATAAACTCTGTGCAAGATGCAGTGTCTATTTCGTTTCAACTCTATAACAGCGTTTGTTTAAAAAATACAAGCTCTGTGTAACAGGATTTATTTCACAGATATAAAGTCATTTTAACAAAATTTCTATCAACTTTATAAACGCTATTTAAAATGGTTTGTATCAAAGATATTTAAGAAAGAAAGAAATTCTGTTTAACTAAATTTGTGTCAAAGATATTAACTTAATTTATTTAAATTTCGTTTCAAAGAAACAATTTCAATTTAACAAGGGTGTGTATCAAATATTATAAACTCTATTTTAACAAAATTTGTGTCCTACAGATATAATCTCTGTTTATAAGGGTTTGTATCGAACATATATATAAACACTAATTTAACAAGATGTATCAAACATTATAAGCTCTATTATTACAAAATTTATCAAACATATATAAATTCAGTTATAACAGAATTTGTGTCAGATGTATACACTCTAGCAGGGTTCATTTCGAAGTTTTGACTTGTATTTTAACAGGTGGGTACAGGCTGGAATGTGGGAGGCCCATGTGTGAAGGAATGCCTGATGGAAAAAACATTTACCCCGGGCAGCCGTTCGACGTGGAGTACGTCGTGTGCGAAAACGGCACCGTCACCAACAGCACGCAGACGTGCACGGGGGCAGGGGAGGTGTTCGACCCCGTACAACGACAGTGCAGCGCAAATTATGCAGGTATTGGTTTATTTTATTTTATATACCGTATTATGTTATAATGTTATATTATTTTTATTTAATAGAATTAATATGATGTTAGAAATGTTATGTACTGTAATATGTACTGTTATTTTGCTTAATAAGTAGTATTAAACTATTACATTCACGTGTATTATACTAGTATTATAATCATATTGTAGTAATATACTAATTACGTATGTTGTAATATTGTATTAAGTTATGTCGTTTTAATAATTTGTATTTTTGTGTAATTACATCTATTATACATTGTACTGTTATATTATTTTGCTAAATGAGTATTATACAGTTTACGTATATTATATATTGTATTATGTTATTTTATTTAATGAGTGTTATTAATATGAGATTAAATATGTTATGTACTGTAATATGTCCTTTTGATAACTTTTGTATTATTATTATTATATAATTAAATATATTACATACTGTATTATGTTATAGCATTTTACTTTATTAATAATATTATGTTACATAAATAAAAGCTTTTATACGAATCTTGACATACTAACAGATGCAGTAAATCGATTTATTTGTTTGTTTGTTTGTTTATTGTTTGTTTCTATGTTTACTTATTTTATTTTATTTATATATAAAATTGCAGTAATTGTATGATATTATATTATGCTATATCTCCTTATTTCTTCTTTTACCACAATTTCTCACTTTTTAAACATTATCTTTACATGTTATTTATTTATTTTATTTTATTTTATCTTAAATTTTATTTATATATATTTATTTAATTTCATCTATCTTAAATTTTATATATTATTTATTTTATTTCATTTTATCTTAAATTTTTATATATTATTATTTTATTTCATTTTATCTTGAATTTTATTTATATATTATTTATTTTGTTTCATTTTATCTTAAATTTTATTTATATATTATTTATATTTTTTAATTTTGTTTTATTTATTCAAACTTCTCTCTCTCTCTCTCTCTCTCTCTCTCTCTCTCTCTCTCTCTCTCTCTCTCTCTCTCTCTCTCTCTCTATATATATATATATATATATATATATATATATATATGAATGTATTTTATTTACTTCTAGCATCTATTCAGACGTACTGCGTAAATAATCCTACGGCGGTGTTCTCTAGTCCTACCAACTGTGCCAAATATTTCGACTGTTCCGCCATTTCCCACAGCCCGAAACTCGCACCTTACGAAAACGAGTGTAACTACCCCGACCTCTTCAACCAGGTCACGAAAAAGTGCGAACCGTATAAACAGGTCACCTGTGGAATCAGGACAGTACCCAAAGCTCCTTGTAAGTAAGACAGTTGTTGGATAAGTGACTGAGCTTGTTGCAGTCGATTTGCTCGTTTCTGAGGTCGCTTAAATATTTGACAGTTATACGACGAAAGAAAGAAATTGTTTTGGTTTTGATAATATATACGTATACACATCCAACACAGACACAAACACACAAACACATATGTATGTATGTATTTATGTATGTATGCATGTATGTATGTATGTATGTATGTATGTATGTATGTATGTTTGTAAGATATACATATACATACATATGGTTACAGGTAGTTATATAAATATGTAGACAACAAGGAAGGCCTGCTCTCTCTCTCTCTCTCTCTCTCTCTCTCTCTCTCTCTCTCTCTCTCTCTCTCTCTCTCTCTCTCTCTCTCTCTCTCTCTCTCTCTCTCTCTCTCTCTCTCTCTCTCTCTCTCTCTCTCTCATAAATATGTGTATTTGTAT
>CM022666.1:6042018-6134518 GCA_012295275.1 Chrysomallon squamiferum
CAATGATTACATGAAAAAATTAGTCACAATCTCGTGAAAATATCATTAAAAATACCTTAATGAACGAGAGAACTATGATAAGGGTGAGAGTTACGATAATAGTGGTTGGTGACGTTTCGAAACAAACTCAAAATTTGTCATTTTCGAAAACAGTATAAATATAACGCCGTTAAGCTATAGGTAATTAAATAAATAAACAAATTATTATTTTCTTTAGGAGAATGCGTCTATTTCGAAAACAGTTTAACAATATTTGTCCATATAATGATATCAATAATGTATCTTTATATAATTAAATAAATAATTTAGTTAACTCCTTTAAATCTATTTTTCATATATTTATTACTTTCTTCAGGCGAATGTGTGTTTGAAAACAGTAATGCCTCCTAAATCTTAATTAAATAAATAATATATTTATTGTTTTCTTAAGGTGGAATATACCTAATAACGCCCCATAAATCTTTTTTATATTTAAATAAATGAATGCAATGTATTTATTGTTATCGACAGGTGAATACGAATATCTGAATACACAGTGTCCGAGTAAGAGAGTGTGTTCAGCATGCACTGACGTGTATCCTTCATGCATTGGCAAATCGAACACATTTAAAGCGCAGGTTCCCAGCGCTACTAATAAATACTACGTATGCAAAGATGAACGGACGTTCATCTACAGCTGTACTGCTGGACAAATTTTTGACCCCAGCAAACAAGCTTGTGCCAAACCGATAGTCTACAGTAAGTATATGTTATTTATTTGTTTGTTTATGTATGTATGGATGGGTGGACGTATGTATGTATGTATGTATGTATGTATGTATGTATGTATGTATGTATGTATGTATGTATGTATGTATGAATGTACGTATGTATGTATGTAGCTGCTTGTTTAATATTAATAAAAGAGAAATGATCTATTCTCACTTCTTCATTCTAAATATTTCAGTCTTGATGTTATTGTTTAAGTACGTTTTCTGGTGTCTGATGTTTCATTATTAAATATTGATTGCTTAATTTTTTTTATTTATTTGTCATCTAGTTAAAACATCTGCGGAAGCTGCCGAAAAATGCCGACGGCAGCCGACAGCTATTTTACCGAAAGGCGATAGCTGTTCGCAGTTCTTCGACTGCACGAAAGCGAACAGTTTGTACGGGCCGTACATTGACGAATGCAACTATCCGGATTTGTTTGACGCCTCCAAAAGAGTGTGTGCTCCTTACAACAGAGTCTCCTGCGGGAAACGACCCGAGCCTAAATCTCCGTGTAAGTTACAGATTAAGTAAATCATTTGTAGCCTCCGATTCGTAGTTTCATTCGTGCTGTTTGATATTAGAGGTGAAGTTACTTTTTCTTATTTAATAATAATAATAATGATGATGATGATGATAATAATACAAATAAAATTATATATCACGACAGCAAACAAAAAAATGCTCTCTCTCTCTCTCTCTCTCTCTCTCTCTCTCTCTCTCTCTCTCTCTCTCTCTCTCTCTCTCTCTCTCTCTCTCTCTCTCTCTCTCTCTCTCTCTCTCTCTCTGTTTCTGCTTGTATCCTCTTTTCTCTTTTCTTTCTGTAAAGCCTATATAATACTATTATCTATTACCTGATAATGTGCTGTAGCAATTTTATGAACAAAACATTAAATATCTTAGTTTTCGCTATTACGGACGAATCTACCCGATAACGCATTAAACCAAATTAATAAATATGTCTTGATATCTGTGTTGCAGGCGAGTACCTGAATCTCAACTACGACTGCATCCCTCCAGGGAAGCCGTGTGCCGTCTGCGAGATGACCAGACCCTCGTGCAAAGGAAAACCAGACGGCTACAAAGCCTTGATTGACGCCTCGAACAAAATAAACTATTTCGAATGCAAGGACGAGCGGACGTTCTTCAAGCAGTGTCCCCCTGGTTTTATCTTCGATGAAATGAACTTCAACTGCAAAACTACTGATTCCCAGCCATCTGTAGAGCCTGGAATGAGTATGATTGTTTCATTGGCTTTAAATTAATTTTTTATGTTTTATTTTTATTAACTCAATTGTTTAATGCACGTACAGACTCGTATTTAAGCTTATATACATACGCAGCGTAATATATACATACTTCTTGACATTCAGGTATAATTGAAACTATTATAATCCTTCAAGAATCCAATAAATGTTTTCCAAATGAATTTGTTTTTCCAATACCCTGGAAATAACAGTTCAGGCCTAGAAGTAAATTTTTTTATCTTATTTATTGCAATGTTTCTGCTGTCGTGAATTAAAAGATAAAATAATTATTTTACCATGATAACAACAGGTTTTTGTCACGTATGTTTATTTTACGTTAATACACTCGTTATTGATATTTATATTAATGATTCATTTAAAAATTATTATCCGATTGTTCGGGTTTTTGTTGCTGATGTTGGTACAAATTGTTTTCTAATTAACGAAATAATCAGATTTGGAAGGAGGTTTTCGCTCGTCATATGCCTACAAGAATCCAATAGATGTTTTCCAAATGAATTTGTTTTTCCAATACCCTGAAATTCAATTTGTATTTTTAATTATAATCAGAATGACGTAAAAAAGCTCTTCCCTTCCAAAATTATGGATCCTTCACTCATTCTTATTAACTAATAAATTTCTTACACATTCTTGCAGAAGTAACATCAGAGGAAGCGTGGGAAATTTGCCGCAACGACAAAATGGCGGTGTTCCCTAAGGGAGACAACTGCGCCCAGTATTTCGACTGTCGAAGTCCGTACAGTCAGTACGGCGCCTATGTTGAGGAGTGTACGTACAGTCAGCTGTTTGATAAAGTGACCAACAAGTGTTTGCCTTACAACAGAGTAAACTGTGGACTCAGAATGGAGCCGAAAAAACCATGTATGTAATACGAGGGCATTAATTCTATATGCATGCTAATTATGATGTTATCGCCATCGTCGCCAATATTATTGTTTGTTACTGTTGTTGGTGTTGCTGATAGAGAGAGAGAGAGAGAGAGAGAGAGAGAGAGAGAGAGAGAGAGAGAGAGAGAGAGAGAGAGAGAGAGAGAGAGAGAGAGAAAATTTTCTGCTGCTGTTATTTTATAATTACATTAATCAATTTAATTTTACCTTGAAATTTTATTTCAAAATTTTTCTTTTATTACCACAAATCATTGTCATATTTTATACAGTATATAAATAGTGCTACTCCTTAATAACTAACGTCTGTCTGAACGACCTGTTCTGGTTTTTTTTTACCTGTTTCAGGCGAATATGTGGCCAACACGTTTGACTACTGCGAGATGAAGACTAGTTGTGCTGCTTGCGAGCAAGCTTTGCCGTCCTGCGTCGGGTACCCGAATGGACACTCGTTCTCCGTGAAAGGAAACAGCAGTGTAGGGTTCGTGTGCGAGAACGACAGAACCAATTCAATCGTCTGCTACCAGGGTCTCGTTTTCAACAAGGCCACGGGCCTCTGTGCTAAAGGGACAACAGGAACGAAGAAAGGTGAAGGTTATCGCCTCGACTTCGTTTGGTTATTTATTTTGTTATACCCAATGCGAAGGGATTATAATATTATGTTTTTTTTTTTTTTGTTTTTTTCATAGATATTTGTATTTAAGAGGATGATATTTATGGAAAATACCTTTACGAATTTGATATATAGCCATGTATAGGGTTTTTTTTTTCGTTTTTTATCTCGTTTCGTATTTTCTACTAGTGTTCGTTTAACTAGACATAAGAACTGAATACTTTAAATAAATCAATTTATTAAATTAAAGTATGCATAGTATAATAGCAGCATACCTTAATATCTTATTTATTTATTTATTTTATTTATTTATTCATTTGGTCATTTAAATTGTTTTGATTTGTTTGTTGTTGTTTTTTTTTGTTGGGAGCTTTTTGGGTATTCCGGGTGGTCTCTTTTATTGGGGGGGGGGGGTTGTTGTTATTTGTTTTGTTGTTGTTTTTTGGTTTGTTTGTTGTTGTTTTTGTTTGTTTTAGGGGATGTGGTTGGTGCGTTTATTTATTTATTTATTTATTTATTTATTTTTAATTTCATTCTTTTCTTTTCAGTATCAAACCCTGCTGAGGCAATAGCTTATTGCAAGAACCACCCCAACGAACGTATAGCCAAGTCCGACAACTGTGCCCAGTACTACGACTGCACGAATCCAAACAGCCCTTTCAACGAAGCCCACTTACGAGAGTGCGAATACCCGTCCTACTTTGACGAGTCCAAAGCAACATGCGCACTCTACTCTACCGTTAACTGTGCTGGCAAAAAGATGCCTAAAGCTCCATGTATGAAATATTAATTTAGTTTACAGCCGACGTATACAAAAATCTCTCTTCTTCTTCTTCTTCTTTATTTATAATAATAACAATAATAATAATAATAATAATAATAATAATAATAATAATAATAATAATAATTAAAAATAATAACAACCACAATAATAATAATAATAAAGACGAACAAGAAGACATAATTTTAATTTTTGTTATTTTCATTACTGCTTTGTTGTTGTTGTTGTTGTTATTATTATTTTCATTACTGCTGTTATCTATTTAATCCTATCTGAAAAAAAAAAAAAAAAAAAAAAAAAAAAAAATTTGTTTGAAAACTTTCTATTACAGGTGAGTATCGGTCCATCAACACTATGTGTCCGGGAGGACAGCCTTGTCCGGCTTGCGAAGCGGTCCACCCATCATGTGTTGGGAAACCCAACGGGTACAAGGGACCGGTGAGCTCTGACCCGTCCAAGTACTTAGAATGTCAAGAGGAGAGAAGCAGCATTCAGTTCTGTCAGACTGGTACCACGTTCAACCCGGTGACGTTAACGTGCACTGCTAAAGCGCAACCTGACGTTAAAAGTAAGTCTATTTTATTTTATTTTACTTTTTTGTTTGTTTATTTATTTATTTATTTATTTATTCATTTATTTATTTATTTCTGTTTTATTTTATTCATTTATTTATTTATTTCTGTTTTATTTTACTTTATTTATTTATGTTTTATTATATTATATTATATTATATTATATTTTATTTTATTTACTTATTTATTTCCGTTTTATTTATTTATTTACTTATTTATTTATTTTATTTTATTTTATTTATTTATTTATTTCTGTTTTATTTATTTATTTATTTGTTTATTTATTTGTTTATTTATTTATTTATTTATTTATTTATTTATTTATTTATTTATTTATTTATTTCTGTTTTATTTTATTTTATTTTATTATTTTGATTATTACGGTAAACTTTTTTCCTTCTGTTTTTTTCTGTTCAGATATATGTATACTACTACTACTATTACTACTACTACTACTACTACTAGTACTGTTATTATTGTTATTATTATTATTATTATTATTATTATTATTCTAGTAACGTCACCAGCGGAAGCGCAGCCATATTGCGCAAAAGACAACACAGCGATTTACCCCCACGCAGAAAACTGCGCCCAGTATTTTGACTGCTCCCTCTTATCACGTGGTCCATTCCAGTCACCGTATTTGACAGAATGCTTCTATCCGGAACTCTACGATATCGCCTTGAAGAAGTGCCGACATTTCACACTTGTTAACTGCCTGGGACGGAAGGAGCCGAAATCTTCGTGTGAGTTAGGTTTTTTCACGTAAAAACCCGAGTGTGAATTAACAATAATGTTATTAAAACTGCAGTGTAATATTGAATTATATGTAATATGTGTAATATTCAGTTAGTATTATTTATAAAACATATATAACATACAATTAATATTATCTATTAAAGTGTACTATAATATTATCTGTAAAGCGTGTTATTATCTACTGTAGTATATTATATATGTGATATACAGTTATGCCGTAAATTATATGTAATATGTGTAACATTCAGTTAGTATTATTTATAAAACATATATAACATACAATTAATATTACCTATTAAAGTGTAAAATAATATTATCTGTAAAGCGTGTTATTATCTACTGTAGTATATTATATATGTGATATACAGTTATGCGGTAAAATACTGTTACATATAACCTTTGTGTAATATATAATCATTATTTTTATGTATTATATTATATTATTATTGTCATCTGTTACAGAACTATTACCAATAACATATATATCATATATAATTATTAATTCTATCTATTGTAGTATAATAATATAATGTTATCTATAATACGTGTATTATATAAAATTATTATTTCCATCTATTGTAGTATAATAGTGTATTATTTAAAACACATATGTAATATACAATTATTATTGCATCTGTTAAGGCAGTATTATATATAATACGTATATTGTATCATAATACAGTATTATCTCTCACACATATATAATATAAAATTATTATTGTCATCTGTTATAGTAGTATTATCTATATTATATATAATTATTATTATACTATAGTATAGTATAATATTATGTATAATATATGTAATATATATTTATTAATGGCATATATTGTAGCAGTCTAATACTGTATTACCTACAGCACATATATAATATATAATTAGTATTATCATCTGTTATAGTTTAATAAATTATTATCCATTAAGCACAAGCAACATGCTACCATATATAAATAAATTATCTCTCACACATATGTAATATATAGTTAGTATTATCATCTGTTATACTGTAATACATTATTATCTATTAAGCACAAGCAACATGCTACCATATATAAATAAATTATCTCTCACACATATGTAATATATAATTAGTATTGTCATCTGTTATAAATCATATGCTACCATATATGAATAAACTGAACTGTTATCCAGGCGAGTACCTCAGAGTGAAGTGTCCGGGAGGCATCTGTGATCCGAACAAACCGTGCAAGGAGCCCAGCTGTGTTGGTCTCCCCAACGGCCACAACGTGTACCCAGGCAAGGAGATGACGGAGACGTTTTTGGAGTGTCACATGGAGCGAGTCACCGACGTCCTCACCTGCAGCGCCAACCAGTTCTTCGATCCTCTGAAAAAGAAGTGCACAGGTGCACTCACTCAAGGTAAGGACTGTGACGACGATGTTGGTGTTAATCATGATGATGATGGTGGGGGATGATTTTGTTAATGTTGTTGATAATGATGAAGGAGGGTGATGATGATGATGATGATGATAGTGGTGATGGTGATGGTGATTATTACATCTGTCTCTTTATCTATCTGTCCATCTATCTATCTATCTATCTGTCTATATAAGACTATTATTATTATTATTATTATTATTATTATTATTATTATTTAGATCATAAACTATATACAAAATAACATCTGACTGGTTAATATAAACCACCGAAGTACAAAACTAACGCAATTTTCTATTGGTTATTTCAGACGTCATTAACTGGTATTGTTCCAAGTATCCAAACAGTCGAGGTTACCAGCCCCTGAACTGTGCTCACTCAATCGACTGCGGACCAGTCAATCAGATCATAGAATGTGGCTATCCCAATCTCTTTAACGGAACACACTGTGACAGTTTCAAAAACGTCATCTGTGGAAGACGATACGAACCAAAGGCTCCATGTAAGTCTGAGTCAGATATTGTTTAAAAATCTGTGACTGTCTATAGCTGTCTTATTATTTATCTGTCTGTCTCTCCATCTTTTTCTATACCTGTCTGACTGTCTGTCTCTCTACCTATCCGTCTATCTGTTTATCCATATGTCTATCTTTGTCTGTCTGCCTAATTGTCTTTCTGTGACTTTCTTTTTATCTGTGTATTTGTCTATCTGTCTATCAATCAGTCTATCTGTTCTTCTTCTTATTATTACTGCTAATATTGTCGGATTTTGGTTGCTGCTGCTACAGTTTATCTTGATTATTTGTTTGGAACGTTTAAAAGTCCAATGATAGAGCGCTAGTCGTACCGATACTTAACACTGTCCATTTTGCTAAATTTAATTTGTTTCCCGATCCAACTAGTACCCTGTTTTTGATACATTTTCTGTAAGAGTAACCATAATTTTTATTTATTTATTTATTTTTATTTTTATTTATTTTTTCTTCTTTGTTCATTCGTTCGGCCGGTCGGTTCGGTCGTTCATTTATTTATTTATTTATTTTATTCCTATCATTATTTTGTTTTAATGTTATCTATTTCAGGTGAATATGAACAAAACCAGCACTGTCCGCCATCGACGCCTGTCTGCAAACCGTGCACGGAAAGAATCGCTTCGTGCGTGGGTCTGAAAGACGGAACGAACCCGTATCCAGGGAAACCGCCGAGTCCCCTCTTTGTCGAGTGCGACAGCAACAGAACAAGCGCCATTGTCCAGTGCACTAACAACATTTACAATCCGCTTCAAAACGTCTGCGGGGGAATCCTCACTAAAGGTAAGATAACTCCTCTGTTGTCATATCGGAATAGCAAAAAGAGTTATTTCCCCTCTCAACAGAATTTTATTATTTTTATCTATTTGTTTTGTTTTGATTTGATTTGATTTGATTTGATTTGATTTGATTTGATTTGATTTGATTTTCATTTATTATATTTTGTTTTGTTTTGTTTTATTCACCTTTCTAAATTTTGTTTATTTATTTTTGTTTATTATTTTTATTTTTTTGTTTACTTATTTGTTTGTTTGACTGATTGTTATAATAGTAATAATAATAATAATAATAATAATAATAATAATAATAATAATAATAATAATAATAATAATCATAAGAAGAAGAAGAAGAAGAAGAATATCGCATAAATAAAAAATAAAATGTACCTTTGGGTATGCGTGTGAATGCGCCTTTTTATTTATTTATTTATTCTTTTTTTTCTTTGGTATTTATGTTATTATTGTTATTATTTTGAACTGTCTGTTATTTATTCCATAATTGTTGTTCTTCTTATTATATTCATTCATTCATTCATATCTCTTTCTCAGAATACGTACTGGAACAATGTGCAAAATTTCCCACCGAACAATTTCCCGATCCAACCAACTGTGCCTTATATTACGACTGCTCTGATCCGACGGCGAGCCTCATTGGACAGAAGTATCTGAAGGAGTGTCCCTACCCGTCGCACTACTCGACTAAGTTCAAACGATGTATGGACGTTACCGTTGCCGCTGGTAGCAACGACCCTCACTGCGGAACGCGGTGGAAGCCAACACACAAATGTGAGTCATCTGAATAATAACATAATTACGTAAAATAATCGGTTTTTTTTTGTTTTTCTTTTTATCACACGGAGCAGAATTTCACATTTTGATCATCATAATATTGAATATAAAAATCTATAACGTGCAAAAAAAAAAACACAAAAAAAAAACCATTTCCTATGATGTTGATTTCATTAATTTACAGAAGGAAAAATTCATTACAAATCTCTCTCTCTCTCTCTCTCTCTCTCTCTCTCTCTCTCTCTCTCTCTCTCTCTCTCTCTCTCTCTCTCTCTCTCTCTCTCTCTCTCTCTCTCTCTCTCTCTCTCTCTCTCTCTCTCATATTCTGCAAATTGAAAGACGGAAAAACAGACAGGAAGGAGTCATACACAGGCAGACTGATTTCTCAACATCGTAAGAAAGAATATAATGTCATCACTATTCGCTTTTCTTTTTTACATTTTCTCATTTTGATATTATTGAAATAACGGAAATAAAATATTTTGCAATAAGGGACTGAAATCAGTAATGATGTTCACGATGGTTGTTGTTGTGATGATGATAGCGATGATGTAGTATACAGTTATTACAGTTACAATGATTCTGATCAGTGTCATTAATTTTATTAAATTAAAAAAAAAAAAAAATAGAAGCTTAAACAGATTATCAATTATAATTTCGTTTCACTTATTTTTCATTTTTTATTTTATATTTTTTTATTTCATTTACTTTTTTAGGTGACTATTTGAAAAACTGCCCCACCCCAGGCAACTGTCCCCAGTGTACCAGCCAGGTTCCTTCGTGTGTGAACAAAGCAGATGGTTACTATGGTTACCCAGAGAAAGATCCGTTCCCGGTTGTTTGGTACTTCTGTGTTTCCGGGTCGACTACGTCATCGGGTCAATGCAAAACAGGAACATATTACGACAGAAAGTCCTCCAGATGTTTACCAAAACCATCCCCTTAAAAATAACGAATAAGGAAGAAGAATATTGTATTATTAATATTTTAATTATAATTATTTCATTTTTCACAAAATGCATATTACATTTGATGAGATTCTCTAACAATAATGATGATGATGATAATAAATTAATAATAATAATAATAATAATAATAATAATAATAATAATGACAACGATAATATATTAATAATAATAACGATAATGATAATGATGATGATAATAATAATAATAATAACATTAATAATAATAATAATAATAATAATAATAATAATAATAAACCAAAATTAATGATTAACAATTAGTTGGGGTTTTTTTGTTTGTATTATGAACAGTAAACTTTTCTACATTTCACATTTGTTAAAAATTCTGCTGACCTCTTGACCTTGAAAAAACCTCAGAACAAAACCATTAACAGTATAGCCCCGACTAAATAAAAAAATTAAAAAAAGAAGAAGAAGAAGAAGAGAGTGAAGAAATTATCATTACATTATACTGGAAAATAAACAAACAAACAAATAAGGAAATAAATGTAATATATTATGAAGATATATAAATAAATAAGTTATCACTATAGAATAACTAATTATGTACCTGAATATCATGTGTATAATTACATTAAATGGGAATGGCTGGTACATTCCTAAAACTGTCATATATCACAGCAATTATGCTTGTCCACTTTTATAACCTTATTCTACGAATTATTAAATAACATTACTTTTATGGCACAGGGTATTGTGTTTTTCAGTAATAAAATATTTCCATGTACGAAGTTTTTGTTGTCTGTGTTTTCAAAAATAGAAAATTTACGTAATACCTCAATCATGATGACGACGACGACGACGATGATGATGATGATGAAAAGGACGACGACTGTGGTTTTCGCATAATGTCACGTAAATATTGAGCTGAATAACGTGTGTTAGTAATTATATTTTCAAGTCTTCAGAAATTATGTGACTGATTTATATTTTAAATTCAGTGGCTAAAACCATATAGTAAAAATTACGAATAATTTAAATATAGGAGAACTACAACAGCAGTTCTGAAGATGATGCAGCAGTCTGATTCAGGTGGAATACCAGTGTGTTTTAGGTACTTACTGCACATTTAATGATGTCACATGAATAACGCACGAATGTTGAACGAATTCACGCAAAAGTTTGGTCTATAATCCACCTGAAGTTCGCATACCTATCGCGGGAATGTCACACACAAAGAAAAGGAAAAAAGAAATAAAAACAACAAAATACAAAAATATATTTCCGATGCCGGGAATTGAACCCGGGCCACCTGGGTGAAAGCCAGGAATCCTAACCACTAGACCACATCGGAGATACTTAAACATTGAAATAAGCAGGTATCGATGGTTTTGGGTCCAAATGACTTAATTTATTTAAATAATAATAATCAAGACAGACAGACACACACACACACACACACACACACACACACACACACACACACACACACACACACACACACACACACACACACACACACACACACATATTCAACTGCGAAAAATACAAAATTAATCGACCTTTTGATTTATAACAGTTTGAATTATCCCATTCAAAAAGAAATCTGTCTCCATTATGCCTGACTAACCTGTCCCGAGAAGCCAGACAAGTAAGTACATCACGGTTATTCTAATAAGCACTCAGTTTTAAACAGTATTTTGTTACTTATAATTAAATAAAATTAGTATGATTTCTGGAATCAATAGATTAATAATTGGCAGAACGTTTTTTTTTTTTAAAGTCTAAACTTTCTTAAACAGTTCATGCGGTTATTAATTTTGGAAATATATGAAATTGAGAAAAAACCCATCAACAACAACAAAAACAGTACACACAAGAAACACAATTGTTGTTGTTAATAATAATAATAATTACAATACAAAATATATTCCGATGCCGGGAATTGAACCCGGGCCACCTGGGTGAAAGCCAGGAATCCTAACCACTAGACCACATCGGAGATACCTAAACCTTGACATAGCCAGACGTCGATGGTAATTCGTCCAAACCTGTTGACTGAATGTAAAATTTTATGAAAAGTTGACTTGAAACACCAAGGAAAACATTTCACAAACTGAACTCGGACAATTTTACATTTCAACCACCAGCACAGCAACAAACTACAGAAAATATTCAGATAAACTGTGCTAATTTAGAACCATCCATTCAGCGGCCATTTTCTAAATCTACGATTCTGTACACCTTAATCTATTTTTTGGACACGCTATCGGTCCAAACCTCTTCACTGAATGTAAAATTTAATAAAAAGTAAATTCTGTCATAGTGTTGTTTTACATTACCTTGTAATACAGAACAGCTTTCTAACGATTGATTATGGAGACAAATCTTAGAAAATAAATAAAATCATTTTACATTCCTGTTTTAAACCATCTTATCTTATATTACATTTCATTTGTAACTTAAGAATGAAACAGATGAAATAAATGCATAGTCATTTCTGGTAAAAAAAATACTTAAAACCTTATAAAATAGTTGATGTAGATAAATATTACTAAATATCAGTAAGTGTCCAGAAGCCACCACAAGCCGGTGAGTTTGCACAACGTCTGGCTATGACAAAGTTGAGGTATCTCCGATGTGGTCTAGTGGTTAGGATTCCTGGCTTTCACCCAGCTGGCCCGGGTTCAATTCCCGGCATGGGAAACATAATCTTTGCTTTAAATTACATTTATTTTGAGTTCAGAATCAGAAATTGATTGTTTATAACTGCTTGGTTAAATAAGGATGTTTTTTTAGAATGTTTTTTTCTTTTTAAATAACTGATTATTCCGTGTACAATGATGAAATGATTATTAAGTGAACGTGTTAGACTAATTTAACATATACATTTGGTATTGCTTTTTGTTATTTATGAGAGCGGAAATGTTTTCTTCTATTCCCCGCCCGATAGGTAAATATAAACCAAATCTTTGTTTCAAACGTCTTTAAAGAGTAATTTGAACAGAAAACGGTCAAAATAGAGGCAAAGATCAAATACTACTCTTATTAAGTTAATGTTAATGTTCTAATCTGAAAACATAAATAAATAATAAAGTGGTTAGCGAATGAACAAAACCGAAGAATGAATAAATATAGAAATAACTAATAAAAGAGATCCAAACGTGACACTGTTTAAACGCAGCATTCTTTTCACATTTATTCAAAATAAAATATAAAATCATATGTAGACTGCATTGATTAGCTGGTTAAGAATTTCCATACTGAATTTCTTCATTTGATTACTGAGAAAGAAAAGAGAGAAAACTAACTGACTGAAGAAAAAAATAAATAAAACTTATGCGAGTTGTGTTCATTGGTAAATTTAGAGTGGCCTCCCTTATGTGAGATGTGTTCACTGGTATATTTAGAGTGGCTTCCCTTATGTGAGATGTGTTCACTGGTATATTTAGAGTGGCCTCCCTTATGTGAGATGTGTTCACTGGTATATTTAGAGTGGCCTCCCTTATGTGAGATGTGTTCACTGGTATATTTAGAGTGGCCTCCCTTATGTGAGATGTGTTCACTCGTATATTTAGAGTGGCCTCCCTTATGCGAGATGTGTTCACTAGTATAGTTAAAATAGCCTACCTCATGCGAGATGTATTCAGTGGAATTAAGAAAATAACAAAGAAAATTCGATTAAAAAAGCATAAATAAAGAGTCAGTGAGAGCAGAGTGTATGAACTGATTAAAAATATACGACAAATAAATAATAAATAAATCATAATATGAAAAAGAAAGAGTGAAAGAAAGGAAATAAAGATAGAAAAGATGGAAAGAAAAGAAAGAAAGAAAGAAGTAAGGACAGAAAGAAAAAAGAACGAAGGAAAGAAAGAAAATATTGAAGCAGGTTAGCGAATGAACAAAACCGAAGAATGAATAAATATAGAAATAACTAATAAAAGAGATCCAAACGTGGTACTGTTTAAACGCAGCATTCTTTTCACATTTATTCAAAATAAAATATAAAATCATATGTAGACTGCATTGATTAGCTGGTTAAGAATTTCCGTACTGAATTTCATCGTTTGATTACTGAGAAAAAAACCCAGAGAATACTAACTGACTAAAGAAAAAATAAATAAATAAAGGTTTATGCGACATGAAAAGTAACTTATGTCATAGTGTTGTCCTACAGTACCTTGTAATATAGAACAGCTTTCTAACGATTAATTATGGAAAAGAAAAACAATCTTAGAAAGTAAATAAAATCATCTAACTTCCTTGTTTTATACCATCTTTTCTTATATTACATTTCATTTGTAACTTAAGAATGAAACAGATGAAATAAATGTATAGTTACTTCTTGTAACAAAAATACTTAAAACATTATAAAACGGTTGATGTAGATAAATATTACTAAATATCAGTAAGTGTCCAGAAGCCAGCAGAAGCCGGTAAGTTTGGACGACGTCTGGCTATGACAAAGTTGAGGTATCTCCGATGTGGTCTAGTGGTTAGGATTCCTGGCTTTCACCCAGCTGGCCCGGGTTCAATTCCCGGCATGGGAAACATAATCTTTGCTTTAAATTACATTTATTTTGAGTTCAGAATCAGAAATTGATTGTTTATAACTGCTTGGTTAAATAAGGATGTTTTTTTAGAATGCTTTTTTCTTTTTAAATAACTGATTATTCCGTGTACAATGATGAAATGATTATTAAGTGAACATGTTAGACTAATTTAACATATACATTTGGTATTGCTTTTTGTTATTTATGAGAGCGGAAATGTTTTCTTCTATTCCCCGCCCGATAGGTAAATATAAACCAAATCTTTGTTTCAAACGTCTTTAAAGAGTAATTTGAACAGAAAACGGTCAAAATAGAGGCAAAGATCAAATACTACTCTTATTAAGTTAATGTTAATGTTCTAATCTGAAAACATAAATAAATAATAAAGTGGTTAGCGAATGAACAAAACCGAAGAATGAATAAATATAGAAATAACTAATGAAAGAGATCCAAACGTGACACTGTTTAAACGCAGCATTCTTTTCACATTTATTCAAAATAAAATATAAAATCATATGTAGACTGCACTGATTAGCTGGTTAAGAATTTCCATACTGAATTTCTTCATTTGATTACTGAGAAAGAAAAGAGAGAATACTAACTGACAGAAGAAAAAAATAAATAAAACTTATGCGAGTTGTGTTCACTGGTAAATTTAGAGTGGCCTCCCTTATGTGAGATGTGTTCACTGGTATATTTAGAGTGGCCTCCCTTATGTGAGATGTGTTCACTGGTATATTTAGAGTGGCCTCCCTTATGTGAGATGTGTTCACTGGTATATTTAGAGTGGCTTCCCTTATGTGAGATGTGTTCACTGGTATATTTAGAGTGGCCTCCCTTATGTGAGATGTGTTCACTGGTATATTTGGAGTGGCCTCCCTTATGTGAGATGTATTCACTGGTATGTTTAGAGTGGCCTCCCTTATGTGAGATGTGTTCACTCGTATATTTAGAGTGGCCTCCCTTACGTGAGATGTGTTCACTGGTATATTTAGAGTGCCCTCCCTTATGCGAGATGTGTTCACTAGTATAGTTAAAATAGCCTACCTCATGCGAGATGTATTCAGTGGAATTAAGAAAATAACAAAGAAAAAAAATTCGATTAAAAAAGCATAAATAAAGAGTCAGTGAGAGCAGAGTGTATGAACTGATTAAAAATATACGACAAATAAATAATAAATAAATCATAATATGAAAAAGAAAGAGTGAAAGAAAGGAAATAAAGATAGAAAAGATGGAAAGAAAAGAAAGAAAGAAAGAAGTAAGGACAGAAAGAAAAAAGAACGAAGGAAAGAAAGAAAATATTGAAGCAGGTTAGCGAATGAACAAAAACCGAAGAATGAATAAATATAGAAATAACTAATAAAAGAGATCCAAACGTGGTACTGTTTAAACGCAGCATTCTTTTCACATTTATTCAAAATAAAATATAAAATCATATGTAGACTGCATTGATTAGCTGGTTAAGAATTTCCGTACTGAATTTCATCGTTTGATTACTGAGAAAAAAACCCAGAGAATACTAACTGACTAAAGAAAAAATAAATAAATAAAGGTTTATGCGACATGAAAAGTAACTTATGTCATAGTGTTGTCCTACAGTACCTTGTAATATAGAACAGCTTTCTAACGATTAATTATGGAAAAGAAAAACAATCTTAGAAAGTAAATAAAATCATCTAACTTCCTTGTTTTATACCATCTTTTCTTATATTACATTTCATTTGTAACTTAAGAATGAAACAGATGAAATAAATGTATAGTTACTTCTTGTAACAAAAATACTTAAAACATTATAAAACGGTTGATGTAGATAAATATTACTAAATATCAGTAAGTGTCCAGAAGCCAGCAGAAGCCGGTAAGTTTGGACGACGTCTGGCTATGACAAAGTTGAGGTATCTCCGATGTGGTCTAGTGGTTAGGATTCCTGGCTTTCACCCAGCTGGCCCGGGTTCAATTCCCGGCATGGGAAACATAATCTTTGCTTTAAATTACATTTATTTTGAGTTCAGAATCAGAAATTGATTGTTTATAACTGCTTGGTTAAATAAGGATGTTTTTTAGAATGTTTTTTTTTTTAAATAACTGATTATTCCGTGTACAATGATGAAATGATTATTAAGTGAACATGTTAGACTAATTTAACATATACATTTGGTATTGCTTTTTTTATTTATGAGAGCGGAAATGTTTTCTTCTATTCCCCGCCCGATAGGTAAATATAAACCAAATCTTTGTTTCAAACGTCTTTAAAGAGTAATTTGAACAGAAAACGGTCAAAATAGAGGCAAAGATCAAATACTACTCTTATTAAGTTAATGTTAATGTTCTAATCTGAAAACATAAATAAATAATAAAGTGGTTAGCGAATGAACAAAACCGAAGAATGAATAAATATAGAAATAACTAATAAAAGAGATCCAAACGTGACACTGTTTAAACGCAGCATTCTTTTCACATTTATTCAAAATAAAATATAAAATCATATGTAGACTGCATTGATTAGCTGGTTAAGAATTTCCATACTGAATTTCTTCATTTGATTACTGAGAAAGAAAAGAGAGAATACTAACTGACTGAAGAAAAAAAAAAAAAAAAAACTTATGCGAGTTGTGTTCACTGGTAAATTTAGAGTGGCCTCCCTTATTAGAGTGGCCTCCCTTATGTGAGATGTGTTCACTGGTATATTTAGAGTGGCCTCCCTTATGTGAGATGTGTTCACTGGTATATTTAGAGTGGCCTCCCTTATGTGAGATGTGTTCACTGGTATATTTAGAGTGGCTTCCCTTATGTGAGATGTGTTCACTGGTATATTTAGAGTGGCCTCCCCTTATGTGAGATGTGTTCACTGGTATATTTGGAATGGCCTCCCTTATGTGAGATGTATTCACTGGTATGTTTAGAGTGGCCTCCCTTATGTGAGATGTGTTCACTCGTATATTTAGAGTGGCCTCCCTTACGTGAGATGTGTTCACTGGTATATTTAGAGTGCCCTCCCTTATGCGAGATGTGTTCACTAGTATAGTTAGAATAGCCTACCTGATGCGAGATGTATTCAGTGGAATTAAGAAAATAACAAAGAAAATTCGATTTAAAAAGCATAAATAAAGAATCAGTGAGAGCAGAGTGTATGAACTGATTAAAAATATACGACAAATAAATAATAAATAAATCATAATATGAAAAAGAAAGAGTGAAAGAAAGGAAATAAAGATAGAAAAGATGGAAAGAAAAGAAAGAAAGAAAGAAGTAAGGACAGAAAGAAAAAAGAACGAAGGAAAGAAAGAAAATATTGAAGCAGGTTAGCGAATGAACAAAACCGAAGAATGAATAAATATAGAAATAACTAATAAAAGAGATCCAAACGTGGTACTGTTTAAACGCAGCATTCTTTTCACATTTATTCAAAATAAAATATAAAATCATATGTAGACTGCATTGATTAGCTCGTTAAGAATTTCCGTACTGAATTTCATCGTTTGATTACTGAGAAAAAAACCCAGAGAATACTAACTGACTAAAGAAAAAATAAATAAATAAAGGTTTATGCGACATGAAAAGTAACTTATGTCATAGTGTTGTCCTACAGTACCTTGTAATATAGAACAGCTTTCTAACGATTAATTATGGAAAAGAAAAACAATCTTAGAAAGTAAATAAAATCATCTAACTTCCTTGTTTTATACCATCTTTTCTTATATTACATTTCATTTGTAACTTAAGAATGAAACAGATGAAATAAATGTATAGTTACTTCTTGTAACAAAAAATACTTAAAACATTATAAAACGGTTGATGTAGATAAATATTACTAAATATCAGTAAGTGTCCAGAAGCCAGCAGAAGCCGGTAAGTTTGGACGACGTCTGGCTATGACAAAGTTGAGGTATCTCCGATGTGGTCTAGTGGTTAGGATTCCTGGCTTTCACCCAGCTGGCCCGGGTTCAATTCCCGGCATGGGAAACATAATCTTTGCTTTAAATTACATTTATTTTGAGTTCAGAATCAGAAATTGATTGTTTATAACTGCTTGGTTAAATAAGGATGTTTTTTTTAAATGTTTTTTTTTTTTTTAAATAACTGATTATTCCGTGTACAATGATGAAATGATTATTAAGTGAACATGTTAGACTAATTTAACATATACATTTGGTATTGCTTTTTGTTATTTATGAGAGCGGAAATGTTTTCTTCTATTCCCCGCCCGATAGGTAAATATAAACCAAATCTTTGTTTCAAACGTCTTTAAAGAGTAATTTGAACAGAAAACGGTCAAAATAGAGGCAAAGATCAAATACTACTCTTATTAAGTTAATGTTAATGTTCTAATCTGAAAACATAAATAAATAATAAAGTGGTTAGCGAATGAACAAAACCGAAGAATGAATAAATATAGAAATAACTAATAAAAGAGATCCAAACGTGACACTGTTTAAACGCAGCATTCTTTTCACATTTATTCAAAATAAAATATAAAATCATATGTAGACTGCATTGATTAGCTGGTTAAGAATTTCCATACTGAATTTCTTCATTTGATTACTGAGAAAGAAAAGAGAGAATACTAACTGACTGAAGAAAAAAAAAATAAATAAAACTTATGCGAGTTGTGTTCACTGTTCCTCCCCTTATGTGAGATGTGTTCACTGGTATATTTAGAGTGGCCTCCCTTATGTGAGATGTGTTCACTGGTATATTTAGAGTGGCCTCCCTTATGTGAGATGTGTTCACTGGTATATTTAGAGTGGCTTCCCTTATGTGAGATGTGTTCACTGGTATATTTAGAGTGGCCTCCCTTATGTGAGATGTGTTCACTGGTATATTTGGAATGGCCTCCCTTATGTGAGATGTATTCACTGGTATGTTTAGAGTGGCCTCCCTTATGTGAGATGTGTTCACTCGTATATTTAGAGTGGCCTCCCTTACGTGAGATGTGTTCACTGGTATATTTAGAGTGCCCTCCCTTATGCGAGATGTGTTCACTAGTATAGTTAAAATAGCCTACCTCATGCGAGATGTATTCAGTGGAATTAAGAAAATAACAAAGAAAATTCGATTAAAAAAGCATAAATAAAGAGTCAGTGAGAGCAGAGTGTATGAACTGATTAAAAATATACGACAAATAAATAATAAATAAATCATAATATGAAAAAGAAAGAGTGAAAGAAAGGAAATGAAGATAGAAAAGATGGAAAGAAAAGAAAGAAAGAAAGAAGTAAGGACAGAAAGAAAAAGAACGAAGGAAAGAAAAGAAAAAAATATTGAAGCAGGTTAGAATGAACAAAACCGAAGAATGAATAAATATAGAAATAACTAATAAAAGAGATCCAAACGTGGTACTGTTTAAACGCAGCATTCTTTTCACATTTATTCAAAATAAAATATAAAATCATATGTAGACTGCATTGATTAGCTGGTTAAGAATTTCCGTACTGAATTTCATCGTTTGATTACTGAGAAAAAAACCCAGAGAATACTAACTGACTAAAGAAAAAATAAATAAATAAAGGTTTATGCGACATGAAAAGTAACTTATGTCATAGTGTTGTCCTACAGTACCTTGTAATATAGAACAGCTTTCTAACGATTAATTATGGAAAAGAAAAACAATCTTAGAAAGTAAATAAAATCATCTAACTTCCTTGTTTTATACCATCTTTTCTTATATTACATTTCATTTGTAACTTAAGAATGAAACAGATGAAATAAATGTATAGTTACTTCTTGTAACAAAAATACTTAAAACATTATAAAACGGTTGATGTAGATAAATATTACTAAATATCAGTAAGTGTCCAGAAGCCAGCAGAAGCCGGTAAGTTTGGACGACGTCTGGCTATGACAAAGTTGAGGTATCTCCGATGTGGTCTAGTGGTTAGGATTCCTGGCTTTCACACAGCTGGCCCGGGTTCAATTCCCGGCATGGGAAACATAATCTTTGCTTTAAATTACATTTATTTTGAGTTCAGAATCAGAAATTGATTGTTTATAACTGCTTGGTTAAAGAAGGATGTTTTTTTAGAATGTTTTTTTCTTTTTAAATAACTGATTATTCCGTGTACAATGATGAAATGATTATTAAGTGAACGTGTTAGACTAATTTAACATATACATTTGGTATTGCTTTTTGTTATTTATGAGAGCGGAAATGTTTTCTTCTATTCCCCGCCCGATAGGTAAATATAAACCAAATCTTTGTTTCAAACGTCTTTAAAGAGTAATTTGAACAGAAAACGGTCAAAATAGAGGCAAAGATCAAATACTACTCTTATTAAGTTAATGTTAATGTTCTAATCTGAAAACATAAATAAATAATAAAGTGGTTAGCGAATGAACAAAACCGAAGAATGAATAAATATAGAAATAACTAATAAAAGAGATCCAAACGTGACACTGTTTAAACGCAGCATTCTTTTCACATTTATTCAAAATAAAATATAAAATCATATGTAGACTGCATTGATTAGCTGGTTAAGAATTTCCATACTGAATTTCTTCATTTGATTACTGAGAAAGAAAAGAGAGAATACTAACTGACTGAAGAAAAAAATAAATAAAACTTATGCGAGTTGTGTTCATTGGTAAATTTAGAGTGGCCTCCCTTATGTGAGATGTGTTCACTGGTATATTTAGAGTGGCTTCCCTTATGTGAGATGTGTTCACTGGTATATTTAGAGTGGCCTCCCTTATGTGAGATGTGTTCACTGGTATATTTAGAGTGGCCTCCCTTATGTGAGATGTGTTCACTGGTATACTTAGAGTGGCCTCCCTTATGTGAGATGTGTTCACTGGTATATTTGGAGTGGCCTCCCTTATGTGAGATGTGTTCACTGGTATATTTGGAGTGGCCTCCCTTATGTGAGATGTATTCACTGGTATGTTTAGAGTGGCCTCCCTTATGTGAGATGTGTTCACTCGTATATTTAGAGTGGCCTCCCTTACGTGAGATGTGTTCACTGGTATATTTAGAGTGCCCTCCCTTATGCGAGATGTGTTCACTAGTATAGTTAGAATAGCCTACCTCATGCGAGATGTATTCAGTGGAATTAAGAAAATAACAAAGAAAATTCGATTAAAAAAGCATAAATAAAGAGTCAGTGAGAGCAGAGTGTATGAACTGATTAAAAATATACGACAAATAAATAATAAATAAATCATAATATGAAAAAGAAAGAGTGAAAGAAAGGAAATAAAGATAGAAAAGATGGAAAGAAAAGAAAGAAAGAAAGAAGTAAGGACAGAAAGAAAAAAAAAAGAACGAAGGAAAGAAAGAAAATATTGAAGCAGGTTAGCGAATGAACAAAACCGAAGAATGAATAAATATAGAAATAACTAATAAAAGAGATCCAAACGTGGTACTGTTTAAACGCAGCATTCTTTTCACATTTATTCAAAATAAAATATAAAATCATATGTAGACTGCATTGATTAGCTCGTTAAGAATTTCCGTACTGAATTTCATCGTTTGATTACTGAGAAAAAAACCCAGAGAATACTAACTGACTAAAGAAAAAATAAATAAATAAAGGTTTATGCGACATGAAAAGTAACTTATGTCATAGTGTTGTCCTACAGTACCTTGTAATATAGAACAGCTTTCTAACGATTAATTATGGAAAAGAAAAACAATCTTAGAAAGTAAATAAAATCATCTAACTTCCTTGTTTTATACCATCTTTTCTTATATTACATTTCATTTGTAACTTAAGAATGAAACAGATGAAATAAATGTATAGTTACTTCTTGTAACAAAAATACTTAAAACATTATAAAACGGTTGATGTAGATAAATATTACTAAATATCAGTAAGTGTCCAGAAGCCAGCAGAAGCCGGTAAGTTTGGACGACGTCTGGCTATGACAAAGTTGAGGTATCTCCGATGTGGTCTAGTGGTTAGGATTCCTGGCTTTCACCCAGCTGGCCCGGGTTCAATTCCCGGCATGGGAAACATAATCTTTGCTTTAAATTACATTTATTTTGAGTTCAGAATCAGAAATTGATTGTTTATAACTGCTTGGTTAAATAAGGATGTTTTTTTAGAATGTTTTTTTTTTTTAAATAACTGATTATTCCGTGTACAATGATGAAATGATTATTAAGTGAACATGTTAGACTAATTTAACATATACATTTGGTATTGCTTTTTGTTATTTATGAGAGCGGAAATGTTTTCTTCTATTCCCCCCCGATAGGTAATAATATAAACCAAATCTTTGTTTCAAACGTCTTTAAAGAGTAATTTGAACAGAAAACGGTCAAAATAGAGGCAAAGATCAAATACTACTCTTATTAAGTTAATGTTAATGTTCTAATCTGAAAACATAAATAAATAATAAAGTGGTTAGCGAATGAACAAAACCGAAGAATGAATAAATATAGAAATAACTAATAAAAGAGATCCAAACGTGACACTGTTTAAACGCAGCATTCTTTTCACATTTATTCAAAATAAAATATAAAATCATATGTAGACTGCATTGATTAGCTGGTTAAGAATTTCCATACTGAATTTCTTCATTTGATTACTGAGAAAGAAAAGAGAGAATACTAACTGACTGAAGAAAAAAAAAAATAAAACTTATGGTAAATTTTAGTTGTGTTCCCTTATGTGAGATGTGTTCACTGGTATATTTAGAGTGGCCTCCCTTATGTGAGATGTGTTCACTGGTATATTTAGAGTGGCCTCCCTTATGTGAGATGTGTTCACTGGTATATTTAGAGTGGCCTCCCTTATGTGAGATGTGTTCACTGGTATATTTAGAGTGGCCTCCCATATGTGAGATGTGTTCACTGGTATATTTGGAATGGCCTCCCTTATGTGAGAGATGTATTCACTGGTATGTTTAGAGTGGCCTCCCTTATGTGAGATGTGTTCATGTTTCACTGGTATATTTAGAGTGCCCTCCCTTATGCGAGATGTGTTCACTAGTATAGTTAAAATAGCCTACCTCATGCGAGATGTATTCAGTGGAATTAAGAAAATAACAAAGAAAATTCGATTAAAAAAGCATAAATAAAGAGTCAGTGAGAGCAGAGTGTATGAACTGATTAAAAATATACGACAAATAAATAATAAATAAATCATAATATGAAAAAGAAAGAGTGAAAGAAAGGAAATAAAGATAGAAAAGATGGAAAGAAAAGAAAGAAAGAAAGAAGTAAGGACAGAAAGAAAAAAGAACGAAGGAAAGAAAGAAAATATTGAAGCAGGTTAGCGAATGAACAAAACCGAAGAATGAATAAATATAGAAATAACTAATAAAAGAGATCCAAACGTGGTACTGTTTAAACGCAGCATTCTTTTCACATTTATTCAAAATAAAATATAAAATCATATGTAGACTGCATTGATTAGCTGGTTAAGAATTTCCGTACTGAATTTCATCGTTTGATTACTGAAAAAAACCCAGAGAATACTAACTGACTAAAGAAAAAATAAATAAATCAAGGTTTATGCGACATGAAAAGTAACTTATGTCATAGTGTTGTCCTACAGTACCTTGTAATATAGAACAGCTTTCTAACGATTAATTATGGAAAAAAAAAACAATCTTAGAAAGTAAATAAAATCATCTAACTTCCTTGTTTTATACCATTTTTTCTTATATTACATTTCATTTGTAACTTAAGAATGAAACAGATGAAATAAATGTATAGTTACTTCTTGTAACAAAAATACTTAAAACATTATAAAACGGTTGATGTAGATAAATATTACTAAATATCAGTAAGTGTCCAGAAGCCAGCAGAAGCCGGTAAGTTTGGACGACGTCTGGCTATGACAAAGTTGAGGTATCTCCGATGTGGTCTAGTGGTTAGGATTCCTGGCTTTCACCCAGCTGGCCCGGGTTCAATTCCCGGCATGGGAAACATAATCTTTGCTTTAAATTACATTTATTTTGAGTTCAGAATCAGAAATTGATTGTTTATAACTGCTTGGTTAAATAAGGATGTTTTTTTAGAATGTTTTTTTTTTTTAAATAACTGATTATTCCGTGTACAATGATGAAATGATTATTAAGTGAACATGTTAGACTAATTTAACATATACATTTGGTATTGCTTTTTGTTATTTATGAGAGCGGAAATGTTTTCTTCTATTCCCCGCCCGATAGGTAAATATAAACCAAATCTTTGTTTCAAACGTCTTTAAAGAGTAATTTGAACAGAAAACGGTCAAAATAGAGGCAAAGATCAAATACTACTCTTATTAAGTTAATGTTAATGTTCTAATCTGAAAACATAAATAAATAATAAAGGTGTTAGCGAATGAACAAAACCGAAGAATGAATAAATATAGAAATAACTAATAAAAGAGATCCAAACGTGACACTGTTTAAACGCAGCATTCTTTTCACATTTATTCAAAATAAAATATAAAAATCATATGTAGACTGCATTGATTAGCTGGATAAGAATTTCCATACTGAATTTCTTCATTTGATTACTGAGAAAGAAAAGAGAGAATACTAACTGACTGAAGAAAAAAATAAATAAAACTTATGCGAGTTGTGTTCATTGGTAAATTTAGAGTGGCCTCCCTTATGTGAGATGTGTTCACTGGTATATTTAGAGTGGCCTCCCTTATGTGAGATGTGTTCACTGGTATATTTAGAGTGGCCTCCCTTATGTGAGATGTGTTCACTGGTATATTTAGAGTGGCCTCCCTTATGTGAGATGTGTTCACTGGTATATTTAGAGTGGCCTCCCTTATGTGAGATGTGTTCACTGGTATATTTAGAGTGGCCTCCCTTATGTGAGATGTGTTCACTGGTATATTTGGAGTGGCCTCCCTTATGTGAGATGTATTCACTGGTATGTTTAGAGTGGCCTCCCTTATGTGAGATGTGTTCACTGGTATATTTAGAGTGGCCTCCCTTACGTGAGATGTGTTCACTGGTATATTTAGAGTGCCCTCCCTTATGCGAGATGTGTTCACTAGTATAGTTAAAATAGCCTACCTCATGCGAGATGTATTCAGTGGAATTAAGAAAATAACAAAGAAAATTCGATTAAAAAAGCATAAATAAAGAGTCAGTGAGAGCAGAGTGTATGAACTGATTAAAAATATACGACAAATAAATAATAAATAAATCATAATATGAAAAAGAAAGAGTGAAAGAAAGGAAATAAAGATAGAAAAGATGGAAAGAAAAGAAAGAAAGAAAGAAGTAAGGACAGAAAGAAAAAAGAACGAAGGAAAGAAAGAAAATATTGAAGCAGGTTAGCGAATGAACAAAACCGAAGAATGAATAAATATAGAAATAACTAATAAAAGAGATCCAAACGTGGTACTGTTTAAACGCAGCATTCTTTTCACATTTATTCAAAATAAAATATAAAATCATATGTAGACTGCATTGATTAGCTGGTTAAGAATTTCCGTACTGAATTTCATCATTTGATTACTGAGAAAAAAACCCAGAGAATACTAACTGACTAAAGAAAAAATAAATAAATCAAGGTTTATGCGACATGAAAAGTAACTTATGTCATAGTGTTGTCCTACAGTACCTTGTAATATAGAAGAGCTTTCTAACGATTAATTATGGAAAAAAAAAACAATCTTAGAAAGTAAATAAAATCATCTAACTTCCTTGTTTTATACCATTTTTTCTTATATTACATTTCATTTGTAACTTAAGAATGAAACAGATGAAATAAATGTATAGTTACTTCTTGTAACAAAAATACTTAAAACATTATAAAACGGTTGATGTAGATAAATATTACTAAATATCAGTAAGTGTCCAGAAAGCCAGCAGAAGCCGGTAAGTTTGGACGACGTCTGGCTATGACAAAGTTGAGGTATCTCCGATGTGGTCTAGTGGTTAGGATTCCTGGCTTTCACCCAGCTGGCCCGGGTTCAATTCCCGGCATGGGAAACATAATCTTTGCTTTAAATTACATTTATTTTGAGTTCAGAATCAGAAATTGATTGTTTATAACTGCTTGGTTAAATAAGGATGTTTTTTAGAATGTTTTTTTTTTTTTAAAATAACTGATTATTCCGTGTACAATGATGAAATGATTATTAAGTGAACATGTTAGACTAATTTAACATATACCTTTGGTATTGCTTTTTGTTATTTATGAGAGCGGAAATGTTTTCTTCTATTCCCCGCCCGATAGGTAAATATAAACCAAATCTTTGTTTCAAACGTCTTTAAAGAGTAATTTGAACAGAAAACGGTCAAAATAGAGGCAAAGATCAAATACTACTCTTATTAAGTTAATGTTAATGTTCTAATCTGAAAACATAAATAAATAATAAACTGGTTAGCGAATGAACAAAACCGAAGAATGAATAAATATAGAAATAACTAATAAAAGAGATCCAAACGTGACACTGTTTAAACGCAGCATTCTTTTCACATTTATTCAAAATAAAATATAAAATCATATGTAGACTGCATTGATTAGCTGGTTAAGAATTTCCATACTGAATTTCTTCATTTGATTACTGAGAAAGAAAAGAGAGAATACTAACTGACTGAAGAAAAAAAAAATAAATAAAACTTATGCGAGTTGTGTTCACTGGTAAATTTAGAGTGGCCTCCCTTATGTGAGATGTGTTCACTGGTATATTTAGAGTGGCCTCCCTTATGTGAGATGTGTTCACTGGTATATTTAGAGTGGCCTCCCTTATGTGAGATGTGTTCACTGGTATATTTAGAGTGGCTTCCCTTATGTGAGATGTGTTCACTGGTATATTTAGAGTGGCCTCCCTTATGTGAGATGTGTTCACTGATATATTTGGAGTGGCCTCCCTTATGTGAGATGTATTCACTGGTATGTTTAGAGTGGCCTCCCTTACGTGAGATGTGTTCACTGGTATATTTAGAGTGCCCTCCCTTACGTGAGATGTGTTCACTGGTATATTTAGAGTGCCCTCCCTTATGCGAGATGTGTTCACTAGTATAGTTAAAATAGCCTACCTCATGCGAGATGTATTCAGTGGAATTAAGAAAATAACAAAGAAAATTCGATTAAAAAAGCATAAATAAAGAGTCAGTGAGAGCAGAGTGTATGAACTGATTAAAAATATACGACAAATAAATAATAAATAAATCATAATATGAAAAAGAAAGAGTGAAAGAAAGGAAATAAAGATAGAAAAGATGGAAAGAAAAGAAAGAAAGAAAGAAAGACGTAAGGACAGAAAGAAAAAAGAACGAAGGAAAGAAAGAAAATATTGAAGCAGGTTAGCGAATGAACAAAACCGAAGAATGAATAAATATAGAAATAACTAATAAAAGAGATCCCAACGTGGTACTGTTTAAACGCAGCATTCTTTTCACATTTATTCAAAATAAAATATAAAATCATATGTAGACTGCATTGATTAGCTGGTTAAGAATTTCCGTACTGAATTTCATCATTTGATTACTGAGAAAAAAACCCAGAGAATACTAACTGACTAAAGAAAAAATAAATAAATCAAGGTTTATGCGACATGAAAAGTAACTTATGTCATAGTGTTGTCCTACAGTACCTTGTAATATAGAAGAGCTTTCTAACGATTAATTATGGAAAAAAAAAAACAATCTTAGAAAGTAAATAAAATCATCTAACTTCCTTGTTTTATACCATTTTTTCTTATATTACATTTCATTTGTAACTTAAGAATGAAACAGATGAAATAAATGTATAGTTACTTCTTGTAACAAAAATACTTAAAACATTATAAAACGGTTGATGTAGATAAATATTACTAAATATCAGTAAGTGTCCAGAAGCCAGCAGAAGCCGGTAAGTTTGGACGACGTCTGGCTATGACAAAGTTGAGGTATCTCCGATGTGGTCTAGTGGTTAGGATTCCTGGCTTTCACCCAGCTGGCCCGGGTTCAATTCCCGGCATGGGAAACATAATCTTTGCTTTAAATTACATTTATTTTGAGTTCAGAATCAGAAATTGATTGTTTATAACTGCTTGGTTAAATAAGGATGTTTTTTTTTTAGAATGTTTTTTTTTTTTTAAATAACTGATTATTCCGTGTACAATGATGAAATGATTATTAAGTGAACATGTTAGACTAATTTAACATATACCTTTGGTATTGCTTTTTGTTATTTATGAGAGCGGAAATGTTTTCTTCTATTCCCCGCCCGATAGGTAAATATAAACCAAATCTTTGTTTCAAACGTCTTTAAAGAGTAATTTGAACAGAAAACGGTCAAAATAGAGGCAAAGATCAAATACTACTCTTATTAAGTTAATGTTAATGTTCTAATCTGAAAACATAAATAAATAATAAACTGGTTAGCGAATGAACAAAACCGAAGAATGAATAAATATAGAAATAACTAATAAAAGAGATCCAAACGTGACACTGTTTAAACGCAGCATTCTTTTCACATTTATTCAAAATAAAATATAAAATCATATGTAGACTGCATTGATTAGCTGGTTAAGAATTTCCATACTGAATTTCTTCATTTGATTACTGAGAAAGAAAAGAGAGAATACTAACTGACTGAAGAAAAAAAAATAAATAAAACTTATGCGAGTTGTGTTCACTGGTAAATTTAGAGTGGCCTCCCTTATGTGAGATGTGTTCACTGGTATATTTAGAGTGGCCTCCCTTATGTGAGATGTGTTCACTGGTATATTTAGAGTGGCCTCCCTTATGTGAGATGTGTTCACTGGTATATTTAGAGTGGCTTCCCTTATGTGAGATGTGTTCACTGGTATATTTAGAGTGGCCTCCCTTATGTGAGATGTGTTCACTGATATATTTGGAGTGGCCTCCCTTATGTGAGATGTATTCACTGGTATGTTTAGAGTGGCCTCCCTTACGTGAGATGTGTTCACTGGTATATTTAGAGTGCCCTCCCTTACGTGAGATGTGTTCACTGGTATATTTAGAGTGCCCTCCCTTATGCGAGATGTGTTCACTAGTATAGTTAAAATAGCCTACCTCATGCGAGATGTATTCAGTGGAATTAAGAAAATAACAAAAAAGAAAATTCGATTAAAAAAGCATAAATAAAGAGTCAGTGAGAGCAGAGTGTATGAACTGATTAAAAATATACGACAAATAAATAATAAATAAATCATAATATGAAAAAGAAAGAGTGAAAGAAAGGAAATAAAGATAGAAAAGATGGAAAGAAAAGAAAGAAAGAAAGAAGTAAGGACAGAAAGAAAAAAGAACGAAGGAAAGAAAGAAAATATTGAAGCAGGTTAGCGAATGAACAAAACCGAAGAATGAATAAATATAGAAATAACTAATAAAAGAGATCCCAACGTGGTACTGTTTAAACGCAGCATTCTTTTCACATTTATTCAAAATAAAATATAAAATCATATGTAGACTGCATTGATTAGCTGGTTAAAAATTTCCGTACTGAATTTCATCATTTGATTACTGAGAAAAAAAACCCAGAGAATACTAACTGACTAAAAAAAAAATAAATAAATCAAGGTTTATGCGACATGAAAAGTAACTTATGTCATAGTGTTGTCCTACAGTACCTTGTAATATAGAAGAGCTTTCTAACGATTAATTATGGAAAAAAAAAACAATCTTAGAAAGTAAATAAAATCATCTAACTTCCTTGTTTTATACCATTTTTTCTTATATTACATTTCATTTGTAACTTAAGAATGAAACAGATGAAATAAATGTATAGTTACTTCTTGTAACAAAAATACTTAAAACATTATAAAACGGTTGATGTAGATAAATATTACTAAATATCAGTAAGTGTCCAGAAGCCACCAGAAGCCGGAAAGTTTGGACGACGTCTGGCTATGACAAAGTTGAGGTATCTCCGATGTGGTCTAGTGGTTAGGATTCCTGGCTTTCACCCAGGTGGCCCGGGTTCAATTCCCGGCATGGGAAACATAATCTTTGCTTTAAATTACATTTATTTTGAGTTCAGAATCAGAAATTGATTGTTTATAACTGCTTGGTTAAATAAGGATGTTTTTTAGAATGTTTTTTTCTTTTTAAATAACTGATTATTCCGTGTACAATGATGAAATGATTATTAAGTGAACATGTTAGACTAATTTAACATATACCTTTGGTATTGCTTTTTGTTATTTATGAGAGCGGAAATGTTTTCTTCTATTCCCCGCCCGATAGGTAAATATAAACCAAATCTTTGTTTCAAACGTCTTTTTAAGAGTAATTTGAACAGAAAACGGTCAAAATAGAGGCAAAGATCAAATACTACTCTTATTAAGTTAATGTTAATGTTCTAATCTGAAAACATAAATAAATAATAAACTGGTTAGCGAATGAACAAAACCGAAGAATGAATAAATATAGAAATAACTAATAAAAGAGATCCAAACGTGACACTGTTTAAAGCGCAGCATTCTTTTCACATTTATTCAAAATAAAATATAAAATCATATGTAGACTGCATTGATTAGCTGGTTAAGAATTTCCATACTGAATTTCTTCATTTGATTACTGAGAAAGAAAAGAGAGAATACTAACTGACTGAAGAAAAAAATAAATAAAACTTATGCGAGTTGTGTTCACTGGTAAATTTAGAGTGGCCTCCCTTATGTGAGATGTGTTCACTGGTATATTTAGAGTGGCCTCCCTTATGTGAGATGTGTTCACTGGTATATTTAGAGTGGCCTCCCTTATGTGAGATGTGTTCACTGGTATATTTAGAGTGGCTTCCCTTATGTGAGATGTGTTCACTGGTATATTTAGAGTGGCCTCCCTTATGTGAGATGTGTTCACTGATATATTTGGAGTGGCCTCCCTTATGTGAGATGTATTCACTGGTATGTTTAGAGTGGCCTCCCTTACGTGAGATGTGTTCACTGGTATATTTAGAGTGCCCTCCCTTACGTGAGATGTGTTCACTGGTATATTTAGAGTGCCCTCCCTTATGCGAGATGTGTTCACTAGTATAGTTAAAATAGCCTACCTCATGCGAGATGTATTCAGTGGAATTAAGAAAATAACAAAGAAAATTCGATTAAAAAAGCATAAATAAAGAGTCAGTGAGAGCAGAGTGTATGAACTGATTAAAAATATACGACAAATAAATAATAAATAAATCATAATATGAAAAAGAAAGAGTGAAAGAAAGGAAATAAAGATAGAAAAGATGGAAAGAAAAGAAAGAAAGAAAGAAAGAAAGAAAGAAGTAAGGACAGAAAGAAAAAAGAACGAAGGAAAGAAAGAAAATATTGAAGCAGGTTAGCGAATGAACAAAACCGAAGAATGAATAAATATAGAAATAACTAATAAAAGAGATCCCAACGTGGTACTGTTTAAACGCAGCATTCTTTTCACATTTATTCAAAATAAAATATAAAATCATATGTAGACTGCATTGATTAGCTGGTTAAGAATTTCCGTACTGAATTTCATCATTTGATTACTGAGAAAAAACCCCAGAGAATACTAACTGACTAAAGAAAAAATAAATAAATCAAGGTTTATGCGACATGAAAAGTAACTTATGTCATAGTGTTGTCCTACAGTACCTTGTAATATAGAAGAGCTTTCTAACGATTAATTATGGAAAAAAAAAACAATCTTAGAAAGTAAATAAAATCATCTAACTTCCTTGTTTTATACCATTTTTTCTTATATTACATTTCATTTGTAACTTAAGAATGAAACAGATGAAATAAATGTATAGTTACTTCTTGTAACAAAAATACTTAAAACATTATAAAACGGTTGATGTAGATAAATATTACTAAATATCAGTAAGTGTCCAGAAGCCAGCAGAAGCCGGAAAGTTTGGACGACGTCTGGCTATGACAAAGTTGAGGTATCTCCGATGTGGTCTAGTGGTTAGGATTCCTGGCTTTCACCCAGCTGGCCCGGGTTCAATTCCCGGCATGGGAAACATAATCTTTGCTTTAAATTACATTTATTTTGAGTTCAGAATCAGAAATTGATTGTTTATAACTGCTTGGTTAAATAAGGATGTTTTTTTTTAGAATGTTTTTTTCTTTTTAAATAACTGATTATTCCGTGTACAATGATGAAATGATTATTAAGTGAACATGTTAGACTAATTTAACATATACCTTTGGTATTGCTTTTTGTTATTTATGAGAGCGGAAATGTTTTCTTCTATTCCCCGCCCGATAGGTAAATATAAACCAAATCTTTGTTTCAAACGTCTTTAAAGAGTAATTTGAACAGAAAACGGTCAAAATAGAGGCAAAGATCAAATACTACTCTTATTAAGTTAATGTTAATGTTCTAATCTGAAAACATAAATAAATAATAAACTGGTTAGCGAATGAACAAAACCGAAGAATGAATAAATATAGAAATAACTAATAAAAGAGATCCAAACGTGACACTGTTTAAACGCAGCATTCTTTTCACATTTATTCAAAATAAAATATAAAATCATATGTAGACTGCATTGATTAGCTGGTTAAGAATTTCCATACTGAATTTCTTCATTTGATTACTGAGAAAGAAAAAGAGAATACTAACTGACTGAAGAAAAAAAAATAAATAAAACTTATGCGAGTTGTGTTCACTGGTAAATTTAGAGTGGCCTCCCTTATGTGAGATGTGTTCACTGGTATATTTAGAGTGGCCTCCCTTATGTGAGATGTGTTCACTGGTATATTTAGAGTGGCCTCCCTTATGTGAGATGTGTTCACTGGTATATTTAGAGTGGCCTCCCTTATGTGAGATGTGTTCACTGGTATATTTAGAGTGGCCTCCCTTATGTGAGATGTGTTCACTGATATATTTGGAGTGGCCTCCCTTATGTGAGATGTATTCACTGGTATGTTTAGAGTGGCCTCCCTTACGTGAGATGTGTTCACTGGTATATTTAGAGTGCCCTCCCTTACGTGAGATGTGTTCACTGGTATATTTAGAGTGCCCTCCCTTATGCGAGATGTGTTCACTAGTATAGTTAAAATAGCCTACCTCATGCGAGATGTATTCAGTGGAATTAAGAAAATAACAAAGAAAATTCGATTAAAAAGCATAAATAAAGAGTCAGTGAGAGCAGAGTGTATGAACTGATTAAAAATATACGACAAATAAATAATAAATAAATCATAATATGAAAAAAAAAGAGTGAAAGAAAGGAAATAAAGATAGAAAAGATGGAAAGAAAAGAAAAAAGAAAGAAAGAAAGAAGTAAGGACAGAAAGAAAAAAAAACGAAGGAAAGAAAGAAAATATTGAAGCAGGTTAGAATGAACAAAACCGAAGAATGAATAAATATAGAAATAACTAATAAAAGAGATCCCAACGTGGTACTGTTTAAACGCAGCATTCTTTTCACATTTATTCAAAATAAAATATAAAATCATATGTAGACTGCATTGATTAGCTGGTTAAAAATTTCCGTACTGAATTTCATCATTTGATTACTGAGAAAAAAAAAAACCAGAGAATACTAACTGACTAAAGAAAAAATAAATAAATCAAGGTTTATGCGACATGAAAAGTAACTTATGTCATAGTGTTGTCCTACAGTACCTTGTAATATAGAAGAGCTTTCTAACGATTAATTATGGAAAAAAAAAAAACAATCTTAGAAAGTAAATAAAATCATCTAACTTCCTTGTTTTATACCATTTTTTCTTATATTACATTTCATTTGTAACTTAAGAATGAAACAGATGAAATAAATGTATAGTTACTTCTTGTAACAAAAAATACTTAAAACATTATAAAACGGTTGATGTAGATAAATATTACTAAATATCAGTAAGTGTCGAGAAGCCAGCAGAAGCCGGTAAGTTTGGACGACGTCTGGCTATGACAAAGTTGAGGTATCTCCGATGTGGTCTAGTGGTTAGGATTCCTGGCTTTCACCCAGCTGGCCCGGGTTCAATTCCCGGCATGGGAAACATAATCTTTGCTTTAAATTACATTTATTTTGAGTTCAGAATCAGAAATTGATTGTTTATAACTGCTTGGTTAAATAAGGATGTTTTTTTAGAATGTTTTTTTCTTTTTAAATAACTGATTATTCCGTGTACAATGATGAAATGATTATTAAGTGAACATGTTAGACTAATTTAACATATACCTTTGGTATTGCTTTTTGTTATTTATGAGAGCGGAAATGTTTTCTTCTATTCCCCGCCCGATAGGTAAATATAAACCAAATCTTTGTTTCAAACGTCTTTAAAGAGTAATTTGAACAGAAAACGGTCAAAATAGAGGCAAAGATCAAATACTACTCTTATTAAGTTAATGTTAATGTTCTAATCTGAAAACATAAATAAATAATAAACTGGTTAGCGAATGAACAAAACCGAAGAATGAATAAATATAGAAATAACTAATAAAAGAGATCCAAACGTGACACTGTTTAAACGCAGCATTCTTTTCACATTTATTCAAAATAAAATATAAAAATCATATGTAGACTGCATTGATTAGCTGGTTAAGAATTTCCATACTGAATTTCTTCATTTGATTACTGAGAAAGAAAAAAGAGAGAATACTAACTGACTGAAGAAAAAAATAAATAAAACTTATGCGAGTTGTGTTCACTGGTAAATTTAGAGTGGCCTCCCTTATGTGAGATGTGTTCACTGGTATATTTAGAGTGGCCTCCCTTATGTGAGATGTGTTCACTGGTATATTTAGAGTGGCCTCCCTTATGTGAGATGTGTTCACTGGTATATTTAGAGTGGCTTCCCTTATGTGAGATGTGTTCACTGGTATATTTAGAGTGGCCTCCCTTATGTGAGATGTGTTCACTGATATATTTGGAGTGGCCTCCCTTATGTGAGATGTATTCACTGGTATGTTTAGAGTGGCCTCCCTTACGTGAGATGTGTTCACTGGTATATTTAGAGTGCCCTCCCTTACGTGAGATGTGTTCACTGGTATATTTAGAGTGCCCTCCCTTATGCGAGATGTGTTCACTAGTATAGTTAAAATAGCCTACCTCATGCGAGATGTATTCAGTGGAATTAAGAAAATAACAAAGAAAATTCGATTAAAAAGCATAAAAAAAAGAGTCAGTGAGAGCAGAGTGTATGAACTGATTAAAAATATACGACAAATAAATAATAAATAAATCATAATATGAAAAAGAAAGAGTGAAAGAAAGGAAATAAAGATAGAAAAGATGGAAAGAAAAGAAAGAAAGAAAGAAGTAAGGACAGAAAGAAAAAAGAACGAAGGAAAGAAAGAAAATATTGAAGAAGCAGGTTAGCGAATGAACAAAACCGAAGAATGAATAAATATAGAAATAACTAATAAAAGAGATCCCAACGTGGTACTGTTTAAACGCAGCATTCTTTTCACATTTATTCAAAATAAAATATAAAATCATATGTAGACTGCATTGATTAGCTGGTTAAAAATTTCCGTACTGAATTTCATCATTTGATTACTGAGAAAAAAACCCAGAGAATACTAAACTGACTAAAGAAAAAAATAAATAAATCAAGGTTTATGCGACATGAAAAGTAACTTATGTCATAGTGTTGTCCTACAGTACCTTGTAATATAGAAGAGCTTTCTAACGATTAATTATGGAAAAAAAAAACAATCTTAGAAAGTAAATAAAATCATCTAACTTCCTTGTTTTATACCATTTTTTCTTATATTACATTTCATTTGTAACTTAAGAATGAAACAGATGAAATAAATGTATAGTTACTTCTTGTAACAAAAATACTTAAAACATTATAAAACGGTTGATGTAGATAAATATTACTAAATATCAGTAAGTGTCCAGAAGCCAGCAGAAGCCGGTAAGTTTGGACGACGTCTGGCTATGACAAAGTTGAGGTATCTCCGATGTGGTCTAGTGGTTAGGATTCCTGGCTTTCACCCAGCTGGCCCGGGTTCAATTCCCGGCATGGGAAACATAATCTTTGCTTTAAATTACATTTATTTTGAGTTCAGAATCAGAAATTGATTGTTTATAACTGCTTGGTTAAATAAGGATGTTTTTTTAGAATGTTTTTTTCTTTTTAAATAACTGATTATTCCGTGTACAATGATGAAATGATTATTAAGTGAACATGTTAGACTAATTTAACATATACATTTGGTATTGCTTTTTGTTATTTATGAGAGCGGAAATGTTTTCTTCTATTCCCCGCCCGATAGGTAAATATAAACCAAATCTTTGTTTCAAACGTCTTTAAAGAGTAATTTGAACAGAAAACGGTCAAAATAGAGGCAAAGATCAAATACTACTCTTATTAAGTTAATGTTAATGTTCTAATCTGAAAACATAAATAAATAATAAACTGGTTAGCGAATGAACAAAACCGAAGAATGAATAAATATAGAAATAACTAATAAAAGAGATCCAAACGTGACACTGTTTAAACGCAGCATTCTTTTCACATTTATTCAAAATAAAATATAAAATCATATGTAGACTGCATTGATTAGCTGGTTAAGAATTTCCATACTGAATTTCTTCATTTGATTACTGAGAAAGAAAAGAGAGAATACTAACTGACTGAAGAAAAAATAAATAAAACTTATGCGAGTTGTGTTCACTGGTAAATTTAGAGTGGCCTCCCTTATGTGAGATGTGTTCACTGGTATATTTAGAGTGGCCTCCCTTATGTGAGATGTGTTCACTGGTATATTTAGAGTGGCCTCCCTTATGTGAGATGTGTTCACTGGTATATTTAGAGTGGCTTCCCTTATGTGAGATGTGTTCACTGGTATATTTAGAGTGGCCTCCCTTATGTGAGATGTGTTCACTGATATATTTGGAGTGGCCTCCCTTATGTGAGATGTATTCACTGGTATGTTTAGAGTGGCCTCCCTTACGTGAGATGTGTTCACTGGTATATTTAGAGTGCCCTCCCTTACGTGAGATGTGTTCACTGGTATATTTAGAGTGCCCTCCCTTATGCGAGATGTGTTCACTAGTATAGTTAAAATAGCCTACCTCATGCGAGATGTATTCAGTGGAATTAAGAAAATAACAAAGAAAATTCGATTAAAAAGCATAAATAAAGAGTCAGTGAGAGCAGAGTGTATGAACTGATTAAAAATATACGACAAATAAATAATAAATAAATCATAATATGAAAAAGAAAGAGTGAAAGAAAGGAAATAAAGATAGAAAAGATGGAAAGAAAAGAAAGAAAGAAAGAAGTAAGGACAGAAAGAAAAAAGAACGAAGGAAAGAAAGAAAATATTGAAGCAGGTTAGCGAATGAACAAAACCGAAGAATGAATAAATATAGAAATAACTAATAAAAGAGATCCAAACGTGGTACTGTTTAAACGCAGCATTCTTTTCACATTTATTCAAAATAAAATATAAAATCATATGTAGACTGCATTGATTAGCTGGTTAAGAATTTCCGTACTGAATTTCATCATTTGATTACTGAGAAAAAAAACCCCAGAGAATACTAACTGACTAAAGAAAAAATAAATAAATCAAGGTTTATGCGACATGAAAAGTAACTTATGTCATAGTGTTGTCCTACAGTACCTTGTAATATAGAAGAGCTTTCTAACGATTAATTATGGAAAAAAAAACAATCTTAGAAAGTAAATAAAATCATCTAACTTCCTTGTTTTATACCATTTTTTCTTATATTACATTTCATTTGTAACTTAAGAATGAAACAGATGAAATAAATGTATAGTTACTTCTTGTAACAAAAATAAATACTTAAAACATTATAAAACGGTTGATGTAGATAAATATTACTAAATATCAGTAAGTGTCCAGAAGCCAGCAGAAGCCGGTAAGTTTGGACGACGTCTGGCTATGACAAAGTTGAGGTATCTCCGATGTGGTCTAGTGGTTAGGATTCCTGGCTTTCACCCAGCTGGCCCGGGTTCAATTCCCGGCATGGGAAACATAATCTTTGCTTTAAATTACATTTATTTTGAGTTCAGAATCAGAAATTGATTGTTTATAACTGCTTGGTTAAATAAGGATGTTTTTTAGAATGTTTTTTTTTCTTTTTAAATAACTGATTATTCCGTGTACAATGATGAAATGATTATTAAGTGAACATGTTAGACTAATTTAACATATACATTTGGTATTGCTTTTTGTTATTTATGAGAGCGGAAATGTTTTCTTCTATTCCCCGCCCGATAGGTAAATATAAACCAAATCTTTGTTTCAAACGTCTTTAAAGAGTAATTTGAACAGAAAACGGTCAAAATAGAGGCAAAGATCAAATACTACTCTTATTAAGTTAATGTTAATGTTCTAATCTGAAAACATAAATAAATAATAAACTGGTTAGCGAATGAACAAAACCGAAGAATGAATAAATATAGAAATAACTAATAAAAGAGATCCAAACGTGACACTGTTTAAACGCAGCATTCTTTTCACATTTATTCAAAATAAAATATAAAATCATATGTAGACTGCATTGATTAGCTGGTTAAGAATTTCCATACTGAATTTCTTCATTTGATTACTGAGAAAGAAAAGAGAGAATACTAACTGACTGAAGAAAAAAAAATAAATAAAACTTATGCGAGTTGTGTTCACTGGTAAATTTAGAGTGGCCTCCCTTATGTGAGATGTGTTCACTGGTATATTTAGAGTGGCCTCCCTTATGTGAGATGTGTTCACTGGTATATTTAGAGTGGCCTCCCTTATGTGAGATGTGTTCACTGGTATATTTAGAGTGGCTTCCCTTATGTGAGATGTGTTCACTGGTATATTTAGAGTGGCCTCCCTTATGTGAGATGTGTTCACTGATATATTTGGAGTGGCCTCCCTTATGTGAGATGTATTCACTGGTATGTTTAGAGTGGCCTCCCTTACGTGAGATGTGTTCACTGGTATATTTAGAGTGCCCTCCCTTACGTGAGATGTGTTCACTGGTATATTTAGAGTGCCCTCCCTTATGCGAGATGTGTTCACTAGTATAGTTAAAATAGCCTACCTCATGCGAGATGTATTCAGTGGAATTAAGAAAATAACAAAGAAAATTCGATTAAAAAAGCATAAATAAAGAGTCAGTGAGAGCAGAGTGTATGAACTGATTAAAAATATACGACAAATAAATAATAAATAAATCATAATATGAAAAAGAAAGAGTGAAAGAAAGGAAATAAAGATAGAAAAGATGGAAAGAAAAGAAAGAAAAAAGAAAGAAAGAAAAGGACAGAAAGAAAAAAGAACGAAGGAAAGAAAGAAAATATTGAAGCAGGTTAGCGAATGAACAAAACCGAAGAATGAATAAATATAGAAATAACTAATAAAAGAGATCCAAACGTGGTACTGTTTAAACGCAGCATTCTTTTCACATTTATTCAAAATAAAATATAAAATCATATGTAGACTGCATTGATTAGCTGGTTAAGAATTTCCGTACTGAATTTCATCATTTGATTACTGAGAAAAAAAAAACAGAGAATATACTAACTGACTAAAGAAAAATAAAATAAATCAAGGTTTATGCGACATGAAAAGTAACTTATGTCATAGTGTTGTCCTACAGTACCTTGTAATATAGAAGAGCTTTCTAACGATTAATTATGGAAAAAAAAAAATCTTAGAAAGTAAATAAAATCATCTAACTTCCTTGTTTTATACCATTTTTTCTTATATTACATTTCATTTGTAACTTAAGAATGAAACAGATGAAATAAATGTATAGTTACTTCTTGTAACAAAAATACTTAAAACATTATAAAACGGTTGATGTAGATAAATATTACTAAATATCAGTAAGTGTCCAGAAGCCAGCAGAAGCCGGTAAGTTTGGACGACGTCTGGCTATGACAAAGTTGAGGTATCTCCGATGTGGTCTAGTGGTTAGGATTCCTGGCTTTCACCCAGCTGGCCCGGGTTCAATTCCCGGCATGGGAAACATAATCTTTGCTTTAAATTACATTTATTTTGAGTTCAGAATCAGAAATTGATTGTTTATAACTGCTTGGTTAAATAAGGATGTTTTTTAGAATGTTTTTTTTTTTTTAAATAACTGATTATTCCGTGTACAATGATGAAATGATTATTAAGTGAACATGTTAGACTAATTTAACATATACATTTGGTATTGCTTTTTTGTTATTTATGAGAGCGGAAATGTTTTCTTCTATTCCCCGCCCGATAGGTAAATATAAACCAAATCTTTGTTTCAAACGTCTTTAAAGAGTAATTTGAACAGAAAACGGTCAAAATAGAGGCAAAGATCAAATACTACTCTTATTAAGTTAATGTTAATGTTCTAATCTGAAAACATAAATAAATAATAAACTGGTTAGCGAATGAACAAAACCGAAGAATGAATAAATATAGAAATAACTAATAAAAGAGATCCAAACGTGACACTGTTTAAACGCAGCATTCTTTTCACATTTATTCAAAATAAAATATAAAATCATATGTAGACTGCATTGATTAGCTGGTTAAGAATTTCCATACTGAATTTCTTCATTTGATTACTGAGAAAGAAAAGAGAGAATACTAACTGACTGAAGAAAAAAATAAATAAAACTTATGCGAGTTGTGTTCACTGGTAAATTTAGAGTGGCCTCCCTTATGTGAGATGTGTTCACTGGTATATTTAGAGTGGCCTCCCTTATGTGAGATGTGTTCACTGGTATATTTTAGAGAGTGGCCTCCCTTATGTGAGATGTGTTCACTGGTATATTTAGAGTGGCTTCCCTTATGTGAGATGTGTTCACTGGTATATTTAGAGTGGCCTCCCTTATGTGAGATGTGTTCACTGATATATTTGGAGTGGCCTCCCTTATGTGAGATGTATTCACTGGTATGTTTAGAGTGGCCTCCCTTACGTGAGATGTGTTCACTGGTATATTTAGAGTGCCCTCCCTTACGTGAGATGTGTTCACTGGTATATTTAGAGTGCCCTCCCTTATGCGAGATGTGTTCACTAGTATAGTTAAAATAGCCTACCTCATGCGAGATGTATTCAGTGGAATTAAGAAAATAACAAAGAAAATTCGATTAAAAAAGCATAAATAAAGAGTCAGTGAGAGCAGAGTGTATGAACTGATTAAAAATATACGACAAATAAATAATAAATAAATCATAATATGAAAAAGAAAGAGTGAAAGAAAGGAAATAAAGATAGAAAAGATGGAAAGAAAAGAAAGAAAGAAAGAAAGAAAGAAGTAAGGACAGAAAGAAAAAAGAACGAAGGAAAGAAAGAAAATATTGAAGCAGGTTAGCGAATGAACAAAACCGAAGAATGAATAAATATAGAAATAACTAATAAAAGAGATCCAAACGTGGTACTGTTTAAACGCAGCATTCTTTTCACATTTATTCAAAATAAAATATAAAATCATATGTAGACTGCATTGATTAGCTGGTTAAGAATTTCCGTACTGAATTTCATCATTTGATTACTGAGAAAAAAACCCAGAGAATACTAACTGACTAAAGAAAAAATAAATAAATCAAGGTTTATGCGACATGAAAAGTAACTTATGTCATAGTGTTGTCCTACAGTACCTTGTAATATAGAAGAGCTTTCTAACGATTAATTATGGAAAAAAAAAACAATCTTAGAAAGTAAATAAAATCATCTAACTTCCTTGTTTTATACCATTTTTCTTATATTACATTTCATTTGTAACTTAAGAATGAAACAGATGAAATAAATGTATAGTTACTTCTTGTAACAAAAAATACTTAAAACATTATAAAACGGTTGATGTAGATAAATATTACTAAATATCAGTAAGTGTCCAGAAGCCAGCAGAAGCCGGTAAGTTTGGACGACGTCTGGCTATGACAAAGTTGAGGTATCTCCGATGTGGTCTAGTGGTTAGGATTCCTGGCTTTCACCCAGCTGGCCCGGGTTCAATTCCCGGCATGGGAAACATAATCTTTGCTTTAAATTACATTTATTTTGAGTTCAGAATCAGAAATTGATTGTTTATAACTGCTTGGTTAAATAAGGATGTTTTTTAGAATGTTTTTTTCTTTTTAAATAACTGATTATTCCGTGTACAATGATGAAATGATTATTAAGTGAACATGTTAGACTAATTTAACATATACATTTGGTATTGCTTTTTGTTATTTATGAGAGCGGAAATGTTTTCTTCTATTCCCCGCCCGATAGGTAAATATAAACCAAATCTTTGTTTCAAACGTCTTTAAAGAGTAATTTGAACAGAAAACGGTCAAAATAGAGGCAAAGATCAAATACTACTCTTATTAAGTTAATGTTAATGTTCTAATCTGAAAACATAAATAAATAATAAACTGGTTAGCGAATGAACAAAACCGAAGAATGAATAAATATAGAAATAACTAATAAAAGAGATCCAAACGTGACACTGTTTAAACGCAGCATTCTTTTCACATTTATTCAAAATAAAATATAAAATCATATGTAGACTGCATTGATTAGCTGGTTAAGAATTTCCATACTGAATTTCTTCATTTGATTACTGAGAAAGAAAAGAGAGAATACTAACTGACTGAAGAAAAAAATAAATAAAACTTATGCGAGTTGTGTTCACTGGTAAATTTAGAGTGGCCTCCCTTATGTGAGATGTGTTCACTGGTATATTTAGAGTGGCCTCCCTTATGTGAGATGTGTTCACTGGTATATTTAGAGTGGCCTCCCTTATGTGAGATGTGTTCACTGGTATATTTAGAGTGGCTTCCCTTATGTGAGATGTGTTCACTGGTATATTTAGAGTGGCCTCCCTTATGTGAGATGTGTTCACTGATATATTTGGAGTGGCCTCCCTTATGTGAGATGTATTCACTGGTATGTTTAGAGTGGCCTCCCTTACGTGAGATGTGTTCACTGGTATATTTAGAGTGCCCTCCCTTACGTGAGATGTGTTCACTGGTATATTTAGAGTGCCCTCCCTTATGCGAGATGTGTTCACTAGTATAGTTAAAATAGCCTACCTCATGCGAGATGTATTCAGTGGAATTAAGAAAATAACAAAGAAAAAATTCGATTAAAAAAGCATAAATAAAGAGTCAGTGAGAGCAGAGTGTATGAACTGATTAAAAATATACGACAAATAAATAATAAATAAATCATAATATGAAAAAAAAAAAAAGAGTGAAAGAAAGGAAATAAAGATAGAAAAGATGGAAAGAAAAGAAAGAAAGAAAGAAAGAAAGAAGTAAGGACAGAAAGAAAAAAGAACGAAGGAAAGAAAGAAAATATTGAAGCAGGTTAAGGAATGAACAAAACCGAAGAATGAATAAATATAGAAATAACTAATAAAAGAGATCCAAACGTGGTACTGTTTAAACGCAGCATTCTTTTCACATTTATTCAAAATAAAATATAAAATCATATGTAGACTGCATTGATTAGCTGGTTAAGAATTTCCGTACTGAATTTCATCATTTGATTACTGAGAAAAAAACCCAGAGAATACTAACTGACTAAAGAAAAAATAAATAAATCAAGGTTTATGCGACATGAAAAGTAACTTATGTCATAGTGTTGTCCTACAGTACCTTGTAATATAGAAGAGCTTTCTAACGATTAATTATGGAAAAAAAAAAAAACAATCTTAGAAAGTAAATAAAATCATCTAACTTCCTTGTTTTATACCATTTTTTCTTATATTACATTTCATTTGTAACTTAAGAATGAAACAGATGAAATAAATGTATAGTTACTTCTTGTAACAAAAATACTTAAAACATTATAAAACGGTTGATGTAGATAAATATTACTAAATATCAGTAAGTGTCCAGAAGCCAGCAGAAGCCGGTAAGTTTGGACGACGTCTGGCTATGACAAAGTTGAGGTATCTCCGATGTGGTCTAGTGGTTAGGATTCCTGGCTTTCACCCAGCTGGCCCGGGTTCAATTCCCGGCATGGGAAACATAATCTTTGCTTTAAATTACATTTATTTTGAGTTCAGAATCAGAAATTGATTGTTTATAACTGCTTGGTTAAATAAGGATGTTTTTTTAGAATGTTTTTTTTTTTTTAAATAACTGATTATTCCGTGTACAATGATGAAATGATTATTAAGTGAACATGTTAGACTAATTTAACATATACATTTGGTATTGCTTTTTGTTATTTATGAGAGCGGAAATGTTTTCTTCTATTCCCCGCCCGATAGGTAAATATAAACCAAATCTTTGTTTCAAACGTCTTTAAAGAGTAATTTGAACAGAAAACGGTCAAAATAGAGGCAAAGATCAAATACTACTCTTATTAAGTTAATGTTAATGTTCTAATCTGAAAACATAAATAAATAATAAACTGGTTAGCGAATGAACAAAACCGAAGAATGAATAAATATAGAAATAACTAATAAAAGAGATCCAAACGTGACACTGTTTAAACGCAGCATTCTTTTCACATTTATTCAAAATAAAATATAAAATCATATGTAGACTGCATTGATTAGCTGGTTAAGAATTTCCGTACTGAATTTCATCATTTGATTACTGAGAAAAAAACCCAGAGAATACTAACTGACTAAAGAAAAAATAAATAAATCAAGGTTTATGCGACATGAAAAGTAACTTATGTCATAGTGTTGTCCTACAGTACCTTGTAATATAGAAGAGCTTTCTAACGATTAATTATGGAAAAAAAAAAACAATCTTAGAAAGTAAATAAAATCATCTAACTTCCTTGTTTTATACCATTTTTTCTTATATTACATTTCATTTGTAACTTAAGAATGAAACAGATGAAATAAATGTATAGTTACTTCTTGTAACAAAAATACTTAAAACATTATAAAACGGTTGACGTAGATAAATATTACTAAATATCAGTAAGTGTCGAGAAGCCAGCAGAAGCCGGTAAGTTTGGACGACGTCTGGCTATGACAAAGTTGAGGTATCTCCGATGTGGTCTAGTGGTTAGGATTCCTGGCTTTCACCCAGCTGGCCCGGGTTCAATTCCCGGCATGGGAAACATAATCTTTGCTTTAAATTACATTTATTTTGAGTTCAGAATCAGAAATTGATTGTTTATAACTGCTTGGTTAAATAAGGATGTTTTTTAGAATGTTTTTTTTTTTTAAATAACTGATTATTCCGTGTACAATGATGAAATGATTATTAAGTGAACATGTTAGACTAATTTAACATATACATTTGGTATTGCTTTTTGTTATTTATGAGAGCGGAAATGTTTTCTTCTATTCCCCGCCCGATAGGTAAATATAAACCAAATCTTTGTTTCAAACGTCTTTAAAGAGTAATTTGAACAGAAAACGGTCAAAATAGAGGCAAAGATCAAATACTACTCTTATTAAGTTAATGTTAATGTTCTAATCTGAAAACATAAATAAATAATAAACTGGTTAGCGAATGAACAAAACCGAAGAATGAATAAATATAGAAATAACTAATAAAAGAGATCCAAACGTGGTACTGTTTAAACGCAGCATTCTTTTCACATTTATTCAAAATAAAATATAAAATCATATGTAGACTGCATTGATTAGCTGGTTAAGAATTTCCGTACTGAATTTCATCATTTGATTACTGAGAAAAAACCCCAGAGAATACTAACTGACTAAAGAAAAAATAAATAAATCAAGGTTTATGCGACATGAAAAGTAACTTATGTCATAGTGTTGTCCTACAGTACCTTGTAATATAGAAGAGCTTTCTAACGATTAATTATGGAAAAAAAAACAATCTTAGAAAGTAAATAAAATCATCTAACTTCCTTGTTTTATACCATCTTTTCTGATATTACATTTCACTTGTAACTTAAGAATGAAACAGATGAAATAAATGTATAGTTACTTCTTGTAACAAAAATACTTAAAACATTATAAAACGGTTGATGTAGATAAATATTACTAAATATCAGTAAGTGTCCAGAAGCCACCAGAAGCCGGTAAGTTTGGACGACGTCTGGCTATGACAAAGTTGAGGTATCTCCGATGTGGTCTAGTAGTTAGGATTCCTGGCTTTCACCCAGGTGGCCAGGGTTCAATTCCCGGCATCGGAATATATTCTTTGCATTAAATTATATTTATTTTGCTATGTAAACCCTTATTTCTACTTCTTGTTGAACGTTGTTCGGAGAAATAATAGTTTTTAATCTCTTGAAATTATTTTACAATATCAGACACATGTCATTATTATAAATCGGCTGTTTATGACAGTTTGGTTAGATAAGTTGGTAAAGAATATTTTCCTTTTTAAATAATTGGGTTACTGTAATGTGTTGTAACAAAAAGATCGTTTAAAACTAGATATTTAGATGATTTAATTTATTGTCTAAGACTGTTTTTCTTTCGAATAATTAATCATGAGAAAGCTGTTCTCAATGGGGTATTACAAGTTAAGGCTAATAAAATCAACCAGTTTTTAAAACTGTTTTCCTTGTGTTTCAAATACAGGTGTTTAATAAGTGAAAACGATAAGAGAAATTTTAAGCTGATAGGTTTGGACCAATTACCGACATCTGGCTATGTCGAAGTAAAAGTATCTCCGATGTGGTCTAGTGGTTAGGATTCCTGGCTTTCACCCATGTGGCCCGGGTTCAATTCCCGGTATCGGAACATATTTTTCTTGCATTAGATTATATTTATTTTGAATTCTAATCCTTATTTCTATATTCTGGTTGGATATTCTTCGGATAAATAATAGTTTTTAATTTCTTGAAATTATTTTAGAATATTAGAGAACTGTCATTATCAGAAATCGGCTGTTTGTAACAGTTAGGTTAGATAAGTTGTTTAAGAATATTTTCTTTTTAAATAATTGGTTTATTGTAATATAACGAAAAGATCGTTTAAAACTAGAGAGTTAGATGATTTAATTTATTGTCTAAGATTGTTTTTCTTTCGAATAAATAGTCATTAGAAAGCTGTTCTCAATGGTGTATTACAAGGTAAGGTAGGACTAAACAATGATAGAAATAACTTTTCATTAAATTTTACATTCAGTCAACAGGTTTGGACCAATTGCCAACGACGTCTGGCTATGTCAGAGTTTAGGTATATCCGATGTGGTCTAGTGGTTAGGATTCCTGGCTTTCACCCAGGTGGCCCGGGTTCAATTCCCGGCATCGGAATATATTCTTTGCATTAAATTATATTTATTTTGCTATGTAAACCCTTATTTCTACTTCTTGTTGAACGTTGTTCGGATAAATAATAGTTTTTAATCTCTTGAAATTATTTTACAATATCAGACAACTGTCATTATTACAAATCGGCTGTTTATAACAATTTGGTTAGATAAGTTGCTAAAGAATATTTTCCTTTTTAAATAATTGGGTTACTGTAATGTGTTGTAACAAAAAGATCGTTTAAAACTGGAGATTTAGATGATTTAATTTATGGTCTAAGCCTGTTTTTCTTTCGAATAATTAATCATGAAAAAGCTGTTCTCAATTGGGTATTACAAGTTAAGGCTAATAAAATCAGCCAGTTTTTAAAACTGTTTTCCTTGTGTTTCAAATACAGGTGTTTAATGAGTCAAAACGATAAGAGAAATTTTAAGTTGATAGGTTTGGACCAATTACCATCGACGTCTAGCTATGTCAAAGTAAAAGTATCTCCGATGTGGTCTAGTGGTTAGGATTCCTGGCTTTCACCCAGGTGGCCCGGGTTCAATTCCCGGCATCGGAACATATTTTACTTGCATTAAATTATATTTATTTTGAATTCTAACCCTTATTTCTATGTTCTGGTTGGATATTCTTCGGATAAATAATAGTTTCTAATTTCTTGAAATTATTTTAGAATATTAGAGAACTGTCATTATCAGAAATCGGCTGTTTGTAACAGTTAGGTTAGATAAGTTGTTTAAGAATATTTTCTTTTTAAATAATTGGTTTATTCAATAAACATATTGTAAATTGTAATATAACGAAAAGATCGTTTAAAACTAGAGAGTTAGATGATTTAATTTATTGTCTAAGACTGTTTTTCTTTCGAATAAATAGTCATTAGAAAGCTGTTCTCAATGGTGTATTACAAGGTAAGGTAGGACTAAACAATGATAGAAATAACTTTTCATTAAATTTTACATTCAGTCAACAGGTTTGGACCAATTGCCAACGACGTCTGGCTATGTCAGAGTTTAGGTATATCCGATGTGGTCTAGTGGTTAGGATTCCTGGCTTTCACCCAGGTGGCCCGGGTTCAATTCCCGGCATCGGAACATTTTTCTTGCATTAAATTATATTTATTTTGAATTCTAAACCCTTATTTCTGGTTGGATATTCTTCGGATAAATTATAGTTTATAATTTCTTGAAATTATTTTAGAATATTAGACAACTGTCATTATCAGAAATAGGCTTGTTTGGAACAGTTAGGTTAGATAAGTTTTTTAAGAATATTTTTCTTTTTAAATAATTGGTTTACTGTAATTTATAAAGTTCTAAAAAATAATAACTAAATGAAATGTTTAGGAAAGGGTTGACACTTTAATAATGTCTGACAACTATTAATATTTATCTGCTAATTCCTGAAATCGTACTACAGTTACATAATCTATTTCCTTTAGAATTTAGAGGTAAAGAAATATAATTTAAAACTGAGTGCTTATCAGAATCAATTAATGCACTAGTCTGGTTTCACGGGAGTCAGCTCGTAAGAATGAGCCGAGGTTTTTTTTTTTTTTCAGTGGTTAATTCAAATTGTTATAAATGAAAAGGGCAATAATTGTTTTTTTAAATTGCTGGCTTCCTTTTTATCAACCCTTTTTATGCTGAAATGTTATCAGCTTGGGAATATGTTAATAATGGAGAACGTATTTTCCCACTTGATATAGACGAAATATGGTCACAGCCACTTTTATCAGAATCCATTCATTAAATGTAAAAACAAATTATTACTATTTAGTTCTTTTATTAAAAGTGGAATAGTCAAAGTGGCTGATATTGCATATGAAGAAATATAAGGTTTTCTCCCTTTTACAGCTATTGTAGAAATTATTGATGAAAAATCTCCAGAATTATCTAAAAAACAAATTTATATATCTTACAATGTTAGTAAGAAATCACTCCCAGATGAATGGAAAAGTTCTTATAATAGAAATGCTAAAAGATTAACACTTAATAAAGATATAATTTTGTTTCAGAAGAATGAAATGATAATTGTTAGTAAATTTACTGTTAAAATAATTTATTCTATATTAATTTAAAAAAACGTTAAATCACCTACTTGTGAAGAAAAATGGAATGATCTTGGTTTTAATATATTCTGGCGACCAGTTTGGAAATGGATACACTATAGTGATAAATTTACTGAATTTATAGACTTAGATTTTAGAACAGTTCATCATATAATATATATACATATAGTAAATTATATAGATATTGCAAAATCTCATCTAGTATATGTCCAGTGTGTTTGAAGGATGATAAAGATTTGTGCCATTTATTTTGGTATTGTGAAGAACTGACGGAATTAATATCAGTCTTTCATGAAATATGTATTCAAATATTTAAGAAAACAGGTTTTTCTCTGGATCAATGAAAAAGATTATTAATATTGGATGTTATCTAAAAATTGAAAATTGTACAATAGAATTTATTAATTATTCTTTCAATTTATAGAATATCAGTGTTCAAGAGGCGTGTGATAGCTCAACTGAAAGGAACAAACATCAGTATAATACATTTTTTTAGAAATTATGTCTATCAGTGCTTTGAAATCATTGTAAATCAATATCGTATTCAGCACAAACTTTCAATTTTTATTAACAAATATGTTAAGAATAATATTTTTCTAGAATTAAAAAATGACATACTTATTTTCAAATATTCTTTAGCAAGCTATAAATAATAAATATCGCTATATCATAAAAATGGATAAAAGAATTTTTATTATAACATACTGTCAATATATGTGAGTATTCTGAGTAAATAAGTATGCGTGCGTGTGAGTGTGACTGATATGTGAGAGGAAGCCTATTTTTTATTGTTGTTATTTACAGTTTTAATGTTATTTTAATTGTGTACAACTGTTGATTATATCAATAAAGATACAATTTATAAAAAGCATCAGACTTTTAATCTGAGGGTCTAGGGTTTGAGTCCTTAAGTCGGCTTAGTCGTTTTTCTTCTTGTACTTATTTTCTCAATTTTGGAGAACAATTAAGAAAATAATCAAATTCTACTAAAAAACTATACAAAGAAAATGGATTAATTAGAAATACGGAACATGTATTAGAATATTCTTATGAATTTTATTCAAAGTTACATACACAAGAAAACATAGATATTTTTTATTATCAAATAAAATAAAGGATTCTGAAAGCGAAAACTGTGAGAAAGATATTACAATTAAAGAATTAAGCGATGCCTTAAAAAATAAAATAAAAAAGAGATTCCTGGCTTCCACCCAAGCGGCCCTGGATCAATTCCCGGCATCGGAAACATAATCTGTGTTGTAAATTACATTTATTTTGAGTTCTGAACAACTGTGATTATCAGAAATATTTAAGAATGTTTCTTCTTTTTAAACAACTGTTTATTCCGTGTAGAATGATCAAATGATTATTAAGTCAACATGTTAGAATGCCTATATATTTGGTATTGCCTTTTGTTATTTATCTTTTGTGTTTAGGATTTCAAATGCTCTATAGATTCAGGTTGTAGTCTTTTCCTCAGGACTGGAATATGAATTATTATTATTATTATTCTTTTTTTTCCCCCTTCGGTTATTAAATTAAATGATCTGTGTATGTATATATTTAAATGAGTGCGGAAATGGATTACTTCTAACAAAGGTTTTCTTCTATTCCCCGCACGATATATTGATCGGTAAATAAAACCAAATCTTTATTAAAAACGTTTTTGGACGATAGTTGGAAAAGAAAACAGTCCAAACAGACGCACAGTGAGATGTAATGATCAAATTTTAATAAAATGTTGTTATTATTAAGATAGTGTTAATGTTCTAATCTGACAAAAATAAATAATACATTGTCAAAAACGAATTCCGATGCCGGGAATTGAACCCGGGCCGCCTGGGTGAAAGCCAGGAATCCTAACCACTAGACCACATCGGACTGTTAGAAATAGTGTCAATATTTTGATACTATCATCACGAAGCCATTTACAGACGACAAACGATATTGGTTCGTTGAGGCCCAAGTAAGATTTGCAGAAAACAAAAAATATATACACATTATTCTTCATTCTGATTGTTAAATCGCGATAATTTATTATACTTACACAATAACGCAGTTTTATAAAGTTTGAAATATGAAAGAAACACATAAAAAAGCTTCTTTCTTGTGGGTAATTTTCTTTTTGTTTCTATTTTCCATTATTCACGTGATACAATACTTCCGGTGTTAGCCACCTACATCAGTGATGAGCGTTGTTATAAAATTTACTTTTTATTTTTAATTAGGTTTAGATATAATAAATAAAATACAATAAAATAAAATAAAGATTAGTCTCCATAATTATGAGAATAGTCTGTTCTTGTCGATTTCCGTAACAATTCATAGTTCTTAACTATCAGGCAGTTTTTAAAACCAGGGGTACTAGTAGAGTAGAACGAATGTTCTAATTCTGGAAAGAAAGAAGCAACAACGAAAAAGTACCAAAAAATAAAACAAAACATTTTTCTATAAATATTATTATTCTCTTTATTTTTAATTACTATTCATTTTTTATTTAGAATAGTAATAAAAAGATAGATGGAATTATATATATATATATATACACACACACATATACACATATGCATATGTATATGTAATGTATCTATATACACAACATAGGCAGACAGAAGATACAGTGTTTTAAAGAATAACTTTCTGAAGGTTTCAACTATCACTTTAATAACATTCAACTATAAGCTGTATCGACATTTTAGTCACCATTCCTTATGATATTTATATTCATGTTTGTCTGTTGATAGCAAACTATTTCAGTGTTAACTTCATTTATACATAGAAATGTGAAAAAAAAAAAAAAAAAAAAAAAAAAACATAGCTAAAAAATCAACAAAAAAACCCAACAAAAAAAAGCAGTCTGCTTCAGAATAATCTAATAGCAATAATTTATAAATAAAACTATTTTTTAAAAATTTGTTTTATACATGTAACTACATAAAGATTACTATCATGATAAAATTATCAAAATAAAAATACCAATCTCAGGAATGGATTCCCTTCTTACCATTCTTTATTAGTAGTAAAGAATGACTGCCTATCATAACTTTGTAGCACGTAAAATGTATATGTTATTGCACATCGCCATTTCATAAAACAGTCTTAAAATGTATACAAGTTACGCGAAAACAAGACAACACTTCATTTCTTTTAGGCAGCCATGAAACTGTCACACATGGTAAGACTATTTAGTCAACTCAAAGACACTGTTTATGCAACAAAGGCTTACATTACATCATTTCTGAGTGTTTCGGATATAACTAGATAAAAACCAAGAAGAACAAAAACTCCTCTTCTCCTTTTTTTTCATTCTTTTTTCTTGGCTGAGATGAGTAACAGCTCTTCAAATATTGTTTTGTTTTTATTGTTCACACACAACCTGATTCAAGCAAAATTCACATGCTTCTTTGGAAATCACGAAAACATCATTTTGCACCAATGTGGTTGTTTTATCAATGATTTTAATAGCGAGAATTATAAAGCTCATTAAAACTTGAAGTTAGTTTCCAAAAAGGCTTGTTACATATAGCCTTCAACAACTGTTCTTTCTGCAGCTTAACTGATTGTTCTTTTGCATTTTAAAAGGCATCAGTGATCGGAAGAATGAAGATTTCTGAGAAACATTTTCAAATACTGAATCACACCACTCAAACCTTGTTGTTCCAAATAATCAAAGTAAGCCTGTTTTAGAAACTGAAAAAAGAAAAGAAATGAAAAGACTAAATAAATAAATAAATAAAAAGACATAAAAAGAAATAAGAGTTTAAATAACTCAAACAATTTTTCTTGTGTATGAAATAGTGTAAACACGTTAATTTTAATTTTAATTTATGTAAACAAATTTTTTGGGAAAAGACAACTATGTATTGAAACAAAAAAGGTTATGTCTTTTATACAAATTATATTTTTTATTTCTTAAAAAAACTGCCTTTACATTTCTGATAAGATACCAAAAATAATTATCTGTTACTTGTATAAAATCACCCTTTTTTTCACAGGCATATTTTAATAATTAAGAGTAAAAAAATGGGTTTAAATACACTAATGGCTTGTGACTGCTTGGTCACAGATTTAATAGACAGTACTAATTTTTTTTAGTCTAATAAGAGTTTTAATACTCACTTTTGACCGATTTATTTTGCTTGGTTGGTACCTGGAATCTGGAGGCTGACTCTAAAATAAAAAAAAATGTATTACAATAAATAAATAAATACAATATTTTTTTTTTATAAATGTTTAGTGGGGATCTTTAGTGGTGACTCCAAAAGGATACATTAACATTATAATCTGACAGTGCATTTTAAGAATATTTTCAGAATATTTATGAAATTGTCATTGACTAAAATCTAATAACTGCTGATTGCCTTTTAATTTATTGTGGGGAGTTTAGTTATCAAGCTAGTGCAAAAATATTAATTTAAAAAGAATCAGAAAATATCTGTCATTAATTATTATAGTTTACAAATGATACCTGCTAAGAACAAACCTTTTTCCAAAAGTTGTAAACAAAACTTGCAAATGCTTGGTGCTCATAAATACTAAGGGCCCTATCAATACGAGGAACGGTCAAATCTCTGACATTGGTCACTAATTCCTGCATGGAAGTACCAAGTTCCAGTTTGGTACTTTGCAGCCTGCACCGAGAAAAACTGTTGCAGACGTCAATGACGATACTGTTGAACTCTGGCACTTTACTCAGACCGATGCACGCCTCACCAGATTGTTGCGAGACAGAACGTAGTGCCATGAATGACTTTTTGTAACTGGAAATATAATTTAAAAAAATTACGTATCACATCATTTTACTGTTAATTTTTCAAATTTTTCAAATTATATTATTATTTAGTTTTTTTTTGGAATCAGTTATTTTGTCTTTGATAAACACAAATACTGTTTTGGGTAATGTGAATTTGTTTTTTTTCCTCAACCCATAATCTCATTTTCTTAAAATATTAATTCTCCAAAAGCAACGATTTAATTAAAGTATGATATATATTTTATATAGTAAAGATACCACTTTGGAATCCTCCCCAAACAAACAAAAACAAACAAACCCTCCAAAACCCCACAACTAATAAAACAATCTAAGAAAAAATACAAAACCACTAGAAAGATTACTAATGATGTTTAAATTTATGTGACTGATTATAAAGTAAATAAACTGCAAAACAGATACATGTTTGTAACTTAATGAATAAACAATGAACTGTCTTTTAATTGTTTATAATGATGGTGATAAAAACATTTCCGTAAAATCCGTTTATACTTGTTTATCAAACTGGTTAATGAAGTAAATAAATTTCAAAAATAATACTTGCATAACGCATTCAAATAGAGAATTAATCATAATGTTGGTCATGATAATGACATTTTTAGAACAAAACTTTCAGCTTACCTGCACAAGATAGAGCAGAGTTTGTTGCAGCTGTAGGCTGAATTACTAAATATGATTCTGCTGATTAGGAATTTTGATGGCAGGAACAAATATGGAATCTCAAACCTCTGATTCAATGTAGACAGCTGAAAAAGCCAAACAAATAAACAATATATATAAACAACAACAACAACAACAATAATAGTAATAATAATAGCAATAGTAATAACAATAACAGTAATAATAATAATAATAGAAATAACTAATAATAATAATAATAACATTAAAAAAAAAAAAATAACAAAACAACAATAACAATATTAAAAGTAACAACAACAAAAATAATTTTAAAATATTTAAAATTGGTGTTACTAGGTCCACTGTAGATTTCTGTTCAGATAATTAGCTGGGACTATTGTTTTTAACAATAATAATTAAAAAAATTACTAATTCATAGAAATATTTCCCCAAGGGTACTGGATAATAAAATGTGGATCTTAAAATTTAATGATTTTTATGTCCAGCAGAAAATCATTTGTTCTCATTGTTATTCAAGAATGCTGATGAAATAATTATATGTTGAAATAAAAATTAGCAGTTCAAACATTATTACAACTCTGTATACAAAGTATTTCATGATGTAAAAAATAATTTTTAATTTTTGCACTGTAAAATTTTTTAAATTCAATTTTTATTTACATTTAATTTCCAATGTTTAGTTAAAATTTATTTATTATTTATTTCATTTTTGATTTTTTTTTTTTTTTTTTCTTCTAGAAAAGAAAATACATTAATCTGTGATAAGTATATTAAAAAACCCAGAATTATACTGCAAACAATAAACAGAACTCCACAATAAGAAAATCTGTTAAAAAAAAAAAATGTTCTCCACTCCTACAACATTTGTTATCAATAAGCTACATAAATTAAATATTAATACCAGTTCAATATAACCAATGACATGGTACATGAAAAGAGTGTTGTCATTTTCTGCAATAAGTCCAACGTTAGCTATTGATATAACAAACTGGACAAGTTCCTGCAGTGTCTCAATAGGATCAAATTTCTCTGTGGTTTCCTGAAATAATGACAGACTGAAAAAAAAAAAAATAAGAAGAATTAGTAATATAATAATAATAATTTATTAATAACAGCAACAAGAAATGAGAGAAATTATTTATAATCACAAAAATAAAAAAAAGTACTAAAACAAAACAATACATATTTAAACAGCTAAATGACTGACTGCTCTTTAACACATTATCATAACTCTTTAAAAAAATGTTTTTATCACAAACTTTCTAATTCAATTTAATTAATTCCTTTAAGTTTCCAAAGCAACTTAATATTACTAAGTGGCAAAGCTGTAAAACTACCGTATATACTTGTGTACAAGGCGACCTTATGTATAAGTCAATGTGTATTTTAAGACCAAAAATTGCGTCATTTTAGGTATTACTTGTGTATAAGTCAACTGTAGATTCCAGGCACCGTCACTATTTTTAGACCAGTGTGACAGTGCCATGAAGGCCTACATTGTACGCCTACTGTAACATAGCTTGCACGAACATACCATAATAACGTAAATGCATGTATTACATGAGCTATGGCCTAAATGTATCATAAATAGTATCTCTTTAATGTAATAGGTCTAACATGGAGACCTAACTTACCGTTATATTTAGCCGTTCTATGATTTACAAAATTTGTCGGTAGTGGATATTAATGACGATTGCAATATTATTTCACCAAATTCTTTACAATTAAACAAGTGAGTTTTGTTTATGAAATTAGGACCGATATTTAGTGCAATTTGGCAGAGAAGTCTGCATTCCTAGATCATTGCAAGACGCCGTAAGGCATAACGCCGTACTGACTGTTTTCTCGCTTTAAAATGTATTTTTATGTCATTAAACAGAAGAATATCATGTTTTACCTTCATATTTGGTTTTGTTATTTAATTTTTCAAAATTTTTTATACGATAAAATTATATTTTTGAAAAGCTGAAAGACCGCGATTATTTTAGATGCATCCCGTAGCAAAAAATAGTCAAAATGGCGACTCTTCGGCAACAGCTACAAAACCATTACCTATGTATAAGTCGACCCCCATAATATTACCTTAATATAGTCTCCCAAAAATTCGACTTATACACAAGTATATACGGTAATTCAAATTGCAGTTAAAACTGTTTTTAACCATTCAAAGTCGTGAATTCAAAAATTAGCTTTCTGTAAGGTCATTTTGTTAAATACAAGTCTGTTATTTGGGAAAAGTTTTAATTAAGTCATTATAATGTATCTCTACTTGTTTTGCTGTTAAATATACTCTTAATATTTTTTTAAATTAGAGAATAAAGTTAAGAAAATAAAAAGATTTGTAACTTGAAGGGTTAATTTTTTCTTAAGAATTAATAAGAATCTTTCCCTTTCTTACAATCAGTAAATTTATTATGTCTGCTGTTTCTAAATAAATTTTTTAGAACAAAGTTTAGAAGATTAAACCTCAGAATATCATTTGTTTTTCTTCTAAATAATCCTTTGACCTAAATAAATTTACTTTTTCCTCTTCTCTCAAGTTATGATCTCTAAATATAATATTAATGATGCCTCCAAATTATAATTTTAGAATATGGTTTAGAAAATAACATGTTCAGTAGACTGGAATGTTATTATTAACCACGAATAAGATCATTTTACTTTTTTTTGCTCCTTTCAGTGAAGCAACAGTAAATGTAACAGACTTTGGATTGCCTCTAAATTTAGGATAATTATTTTGAAAACAGAAGACTCACTATGTTGAAACATTGTTTCCTGAAGACTGAGAGGAGATGCTCTCACTTTCATGTTGTGATAATGAATTTTTGTACCGAAACAGTTCCAGCGAAGCATAGTTCTCTGTCAGATCTGTTAGTGTCAAAATAACCTGACACTGAATAAAAACAAAAGTAAAGTAATATAAGAATTAATAATAATAATAATTAAGGCTCAAAGATATAAAATATTTTGCAAAAATAAATCACATTTTAATATCTTTGAAAGCAGATTAAATAGGAGAAATAAAATATTTTGTAAAAATGAATAACATTTTAATATTTTTGAAAAGTTCCTAAACAATAGTTTATTTTTATGCAAAGGACCCCCAAAATTTATATTTTTAATCAATTTAAACTGGTAAAAATGATGATAGATCCTTATAAAAACAACAATAAAAAAAAAAATACCATAATGAATGCGAGATTTAAGAATAATCGTCTTACCTTGAAATAAACAGAAGATGTGAAGAATAATTTCCGTAGAGGTTCCAGTACCATTTCTTTCAAAACTAAAATGGAACCAAACAATAATAATATATATAGAAATAATTATTTAGAAATATTCATACATATAACCTAATTACCTTGTATTAAAAGTAAAACAGAAAACTATTTTAACTATTTTGTGCTTATTGCCAATTCAGAAACATTTGTTATCTGATCAAGAGAAATCTCATTTCAGTCAGTACATTTGAATAGATGCATTTTTTCTATATTATTATCACACTTTATTTTTAGGTGTCAATGAACATAAAAAACTAAAAACCCAGTTAAATGGCAACACTAAATTTGTCAGTATCAACATAAGTACATTTTAAAAACAGAGCAAACTATTTTTTTTTTTTTTTTTGTTTATTATCTTTCAGACTATCATATTAATGTGCACGAACAGAAATTAGAATTTAAAATTCTGTGGGATAATGTTATGGAGTATAGTAATGGATTTTTATACAAATATTCTTTAATGTGTGTTTGTGTCTCTCTCTTTCTTCCTCTCTGTTATGTCAAACATATTTATTTATTATTATTATTTTTTTTTTTTTTTAATATCAGACTGACAATACTATCTAGAGGAGTAGCAAAGTTTCACTTCAGTTAATTGTAACCTACCTGTTCCTGGCTGCATCCTTGATCTACCTATAAGCTGTAGAATGTAAGGTCTGTAGTCAGAACCATTCCACCTGTGTAGATACATGTGCAGAAAATTGTCCACAACAGGAATTCCTTCCTAAAAACAAAAAGAAATATCTCACTTTTGACGCTTTTATATTATTACTATTATTATAATTATTATTGTTTTGTTGTTGTTATTAATATTATTGTTGTGTTGTTATTATTACTATTATTATTATTTATTTGTTATATATATTTTACTTTACTGTATGTTACTTTATTAACTGTATAATCTGATATGAAATTAGTATTGCAGTAATTAACTGTACAAGATACAGAGAATAACTTATCAAGTTTAGAGATATCTGGTATCCAGAATAAGCTCACTGTTATAATAAGACCACAAATTAGTAAATAATAAAAATATTTCTTTACCAACCTCTTAACTAATTTCTATTTACAAACAAAAACATAGAAATTTATAAAAGTTATCATTTCTTTCTTTCTCTAACTTGTGCAACTGATTATAAATTATGTAACTGATCTATCTGCTATAAAAAAAAAGAGTGGGGGAAGAAACCCCACCAAATAAGGCAAAAAACCCACCTGTAAAAAATCTGTGAACAGAATCAAATGCTGTAGCAATTTTTCAGCTTCTGCATTATAACCTGAACAGTTTAATAACTCTAAAAAAATGAAGAAAAAATAGAAAGATCAGAAACAAAAATTAAAGGAGGCAATATTTAAATGAAAGAACCATCTACATTCACTACATTAAACTTAGCTACTCAAAAACTCCATGAAGAAATGTTTATGATCTCTCAGCATAAATATATATCAGAAAGGGTTAATATACAAATAAGTAAATATATCTGTTGACAATTTAATTCAAACACATATCACTGTTATGAAGAAAGATAAAAATCACAAAAACATCTCTGTTATCTATCCCAGCAGTTATGAGAAACAATACTACACAATAAACAAATCAGATGGTTCCATAAAGTGGTAACAAAATTCTCCTAAATATTGAATACAAAAGCTTTCGTGCTAAACAAAAACAAAATCTACACATGTTCATAATTATGTATTTTATTCTGAAGTCATTCAACATATTCAGTCCTTTCCATTCAGCTTAATGTGTATGAAAGAAAGGATAGGACATATCTCTAAACCAGGGTACTGGAGGATTTTTATACCTGTCTGTCAAAGAAAGGATGGGACGTATCTCTTATCCAAGCAGGGCACTCAAGGTGTTTTGGTCTCCTCTGATTTAACAATATAACCATGTCTACATCTAACATTCAAAAAGGATATTAACACATGATGCATCTTGCAGAAAAACAAAATTAATGGAAATAAGCTCTTTTTAAATACCTTCAACCAGTGTGTGCTGTATCCAGTAACTGAATCTGGATGCTATGGCTTTGTCTCCAGAATAGGCAACTATGTGTTGAAGAAGAGGATCTCGTAGAGCTGCTGAAATCTGGCTTGGAATCTGAATATAAATATTAAAAATACATATCCAGGATATTCCAATAACTGATAATTGGAATCAAATATATTCAAATTAATTTAATTTTGTAATTTTGTAATATGTATATATATATATATATTTTAAAAAATTAACTTAATTGTAACAACATATATGTTAAAACTAACTCATATATTTATATTTTAATTAACTCAATTATATGTGTATACTGATCAAAACTTAAAGTGAAAAATCTATCCAAACTGACAATAAAATAATGGTGACTCATCCATGTCATAATGCTAAAGCATTAGCCAGTGCCAGTAAAATTCACATTTAATGCTGTTTGCATTTATTATGGATCTGCTACAAACCGTACTTCTATTCTGTCAATTTTGTCAACCATTTCCATGAATGAGCCGATATGAACAAGAGGAACTTGGGCAACATCGAAAGACAAAGAGATTTTCTCCACAGCCTGGCTTCGGTCACCCTCACCCGAACTGGACACAGACACAGGTGGGAATCACCTCACGACGTCGACGTTTTGAGGCCTGAAATAAAAAGTAGATATGTAACTAAATTCATAGATATATATATATATGTAGACATGTGTGTATGCGTGTGAGAGAGACAGAGAGCTTTTATATACACACACACATACATACACAACTTTCTGTTTACACAAAATTTAAGTTCTGTTTTGTCTAGACATTCAAGATTTTTTTTTTAAAGTTGACAAAGTTTAAAAATTCTTCCTAAAATGTTACAGTAGTGATACAATAAAATACTACAATATATATATATATATATATATATATATATACACATATACATACTCTCAGCAGTTTGTGTGTGCATACACAAACACTTGCACAGATGAACTCACTCATGCTTATTCTTTTATTTTCAGATGCGTTTTAAAGTATATCTGTAGAATGGCATAGCAATAGTTTAAAATATATAGCAGTCTATGAAACTGTGAGACTGCAATATTTTGTCACTGCATGCTTTTATTAACAGCGACTGGACACCAGACACAAATTCAACAGAAAGATGGGCGTGTACACAAAGTATTTAAGCCACTATTTCATCTTTCCACACACATACTTAAACTACGAAAATGAAAATTAAATAAAACGAAATAAAAAATTGTGAATATAAGTACTGGTGGTTTATGTGACACATCAGCTGGTTTTCTTCTTGATGTTTCTAGTTCAGCAGTCTGAACACTTTGCTCTTTCACTTTCCTAACTACACTTGACCAGATTCTGTCGTATGACTTGAAAAATATCTGAAAGAAAAAACAAACAGAACTTTAATTCAGGATAAGAATTACATAAACAATCTTAGTTTTAATAGCTTGAGAAAATCAATCCATAGTGGGATTCCTATTTAAAAGCATAATCCAATCAAGAACCCTGTTTTTGATCAGAATTATTCCTTTTTCTCATCAATAAAATATGTTAATTGATTTAATTCATTTTAAGCCTTTTCCAAATTCCATATAAAAGTATATAAGAACTGATAATAAATCTTTGTATGTTATGAGTGTTGAGGAATGCATTGATTTTCTCATTCTATATTCCACACTAAGCTTGCTCAAAATGTATTCCTTGTTCATCTTTCAAAATAATGTCTTGCTTAATTTGGATGGTAATCGACTGTTAAGCATGGTATTTATTTAAACCTCAATACATATTTATTTATTAATGTTCAAATATTTATGTAAATGCAGTTTTTAAACTTTACCAGGTTATTAAACAAACATCTCATCTATTTGTCACTTACATTAGGACTGCTTCAAATAAAAACTGTATTAGCTGATTTTTCTTTTATTCATTTATCATTAGCTAAATTAAATGAAGGTATGAAAACAGAAAAGATATGATAATATACCTATGTTGATAACTAATTAATTTTCAGGTAAAATCAATTTTAATTTTCTATTTCTTTAATCATTCATTCATTCATTCATATAATTCCCTTTTATTTTTTATGTTGTACAAAAATTAACCAAACTATGTTTTTGTTGAAACTAATTTCTCCCAAATTTGCAATTAAAAATAAAATCACTAATTTAACTTTGCAAATATTTACTGAGAAAAAAAAAAAATGCAAAGAAATAAAAACTAAAATTACAGTTTTATTTTTCATAAAAACATAATGATACTAAAAAAAAAAAAAAAATCTAAAGAATCAAAATCAACTTAAAATTAATCTATCAAAAATAAAAATTGAAAAAAAAATTCCTTACTACATTGGTACTGCGAGCTGGAAGTGTAACAAGGTTAGGGTAATAAACTTGATAAATTGATAGTAATCCAGTAAGGTATGGTTGAGTTCCCTGAAAAACAAGCCACAATAAAACTGTGTTACATCATTCAAATAAAGACAATCTCTTCTTTGTTGTAATCACAAATGCAGTAAAACAAAAAGTAAAATTTGTTACACCAATAAATAGATAAAACAATTTGATAAATGAAAAAACTTAGAAAATAAAAACAAAATTAACAAAATTTAGGAAAGAAATATTAATTGGTAGCACTAGTTCAATAAATCTTTTTGAAAAAGTTCAAAAGTTTAATTTGCGAAAACTTTAAACATCCTCACCATTTGATCTACTGTTTATACACATCAGTTTGGAAAATGATTTAAAAAAAAAAATAAAGAAGCAAAGGAAATGTTGAGATGATAAGATTTGGCTTAGTGATCCTTCGTGCCTTGTGAAAATGTTTCCCAAAGGTATACATCAACTTTGAAAAATAATTTCCTAACTTGATGAACGTTTCTAGGTATTGTATTTTCGTGATTCTAATCAACAGAAAAATAATGATTAAAATGAAACAAAAGAATGGAAAATTTGACTGTTACTTTTACCATTTGTTTTTGTAGTTGGATCAACTTGCTGACTCGAAACATTCGCACATCATCCTTCCTGGTAAGCAGGTAAAGTAGATGACACATATGTGGCATCTGATGAAAGAAAAACAGAATAAAAATTTACTCCATAAATACATTTCGCGTTATCTATTTAAAAACAAGCTATTATTATTACATTGTACAGCCAATTAACCAAACACTTCAAAATCAAATTTAAAATATTATTTCAGCCTTATACTGTTATAGTGTAAATTTAGAAAATTTGTATCTTTTGAATTACTCTGGATGGTTCTTAAATTATCTGAACCAAAAAACTTTATATTCAGCAAGTGAGTAGTAAATAAGCTGAATGAAACACAAAACAATTTCTTTCTTTGTTCTTTTCCTTTTTTTTTTATTTTTATTTTATTTATTTATTTATTTTTTTTGTTATTATTTTTTGCTTATTAAAAATTAAGCTATGTTATCTGTTTGCTCTGTTTAGTTCACTGGTGGCACTAAATATTTCAATTTAATTCTGGTAAGAATTGTTTTAAACATTTTCAAAATTCAACACTTACAAGAACCTGATTCTCCAGAAAGTAGAAAAGAATTCCATAAACATTGTGAAGATGTTTCAGATCTTCAATGTAGTCATACACAATAAGTATCCATCGAATAAGAAAACTCTGAGAATAATTAAAAAACATATTTACATTCCTAACTACATGAACATAACTAAACAAAACATTTAGATTAAAAAACAGGTATATGCCTATAAAAAACAGAATAATAATTTACATTAATAACATTAAACATATTCATCAAATATAAATCTGAAGTAGATAAATTTTATAAATAACTTTTCACCTCAAATTCTTTTCTCCAGTTTTGTAAATGTGAATATTATATATAAAAACTTTAAGAACAGATCTTTTAATGTTAAAATTAACTGGCTTTTTCTTCTCTGAAACTGTCATGAAATAATTTTTCTGCAGCATATTGCTTTTTTCTTTCTTCTACATATATAGATACATCTTAATTATTAATAAGTTAATACATAATTGTTGTGGTTACTCTCTTTCCAATGTTATTATTTTTTATTAATTATAGAAATTTCAAATGAAACTAACTTGAACAATAATAGGTGGCTTGTTTGTACACATCCAAGAAATTGCTTTCATGACAGCACTGTCTGGTACAGTTGTCTTTGGTATTAATGCTTTTATTAAACGAATACTCCATTTCTGAGCTGTAAACATGGCAATAAAATTATAAGAAGATGAAGAGAAAGTAAAATAATAATAATAAGATGAACAAGAAGAATGAAAAAATATTTTTGATTTGCAATAAATATTTTAATATATATTTCTGTTTAATTTAAATATTATAATTTTTTTTTTTTAAATATTATTTTTATAATAGAACAGTCAAATACTGAAAAACTGGTGTTAAAATATATATATATAAAAAAACAAAAAAACACACACTTAAATAGGCAGAATAATATGAAATGGTGAACTCAAAAAGAAATAATAAGCTGTGGGTGTTTGCTTATTCTAATTATGCACTCTAAACTAATTTTAAAAATACAATAATTTATTAAATATGTGTGTATATTTGTATGCATGTCTATGCATATGTATATGTGTGTGTGAGTGTGTGTGTATATATATTAGAAGTAATTATACATAATACAGTAATGATTAATTTCAAAGACTTTCTCCTTTTTTTTTATGCAGAATTTTTTATAATAAATAACAATACCCAAATTTCCACATGCTGCAGCATCAACAAGAACTGATAAGTGTTCAGCATCCAGTCCATGTGCGACTGATTCCTCTTCTATAATTACTAACTGTACTTGAAGATCTGCTGTACTAGTCCGCTTTGGTCTCGAATTAATAACTAGAAAACATATATAATTTTATGTAACAAAATACAAAAGGACAGCTATAAAGAAATGAAGCGGTAAATTATAACAGACTCTTTGAATCAGAGGAAATGCGATTTCATTTGAAAGTGTCAACAATTTCTGTCACTCAGTGACTCACTGTCAAGTTTGTAACATACTTACAAGTTACATAGTCAGTGTCAGTGCGTAATGTTTTATTATTTTTGTTTAAATCAGAAAACACTTACATTTACTAAAATAATGCATTGCTTCATCTACTTTATCTCCATTTCGATGTGAAGAAGACAACATGACTAATAAATAATCCGATCATACAGACTGATACATAAACAGAAATTTGAAACAATTTCAAGACTTCCGCCAAAATATCATCTTGCTGATAATATTACCACTACAATCAGGCTACAAAACAGAAACGAACTTGGAAGCAATTCACCGAGTCGGTTGTTACGTAGATGTTCTAAATTTATTTATTTATTTACAAATTAATATCTTTTTCAGTTTGTATTTGTAACATATTTTATTTATGTAATTAATAAATGATAGAAGAAAAAACTATATGTCTATAGGGAATCCAAAAATAGTTATTGTTTTTGTTATTTTGAAAGGTGCGTTCATCTTTTGGTGGAAATGTCATTAGGAAAGAAAATCTAGAAATAGAATGCAGCATCTATTTGTAAACAGTTTGTAAAGGTAATGTTAATATTATTATTCTTTATTATTACTATTACTGTTACTATAATTATTATTATTATTATTATTATTATTATTATTATTATTATTCAAAAGATTATGAATATGTAATAATTTACGATTTTTACTTAGATTCAAAATAACACTGAATTTGTTGAAAATCGGAATGATGCAATGCAAAATAATCTTCTTTATAACCTATAATTGTGTCTGTATTATTACATTTAAGCCTTTAGTGTAATAATGATACATATGTTGTTTATTAGAACATAAATATTACAGTAAATAATATATTATAACAAAAATAGATAATGCTTAATCCTTAAATTCTGATTTTAAAAAAAGAAGAAAGAAAGAGATGTGTGTTTAAGTGTGTGTGTGTGTGTGTATGTAATTTGTTTTATGTAAAACACAGCAGAGCAGGTACACTTCATTATTATTATTATTGTTATATTTTTACATTTTAATTTATTTATTTATTTACCTTATTATTATACATTTTTTAAGTTCATTCAAGAAGGATGCATTTATGAACAACTACAAATATGAATAGACCTGATCCTTGTCAGAGGCAAGCTTGTGATATTACAAAATGTTTACAGGGTAAGTATTAAAAATAGCTTATTAATTATTTTAATTTAATTTAATTTAATTTAATTATTATTATTATTATTATTATTATTATTATTATTATTATTATTATTATTATATTAATCATTTTATTTTTATTATTATTTTATTTTTATATTTTATTATTTGCTTTTTATTTTATTTTTTTATTTATTTATTTATTTATTTATTTTTTTTATTTTTTTTTTTTTTTTTTTTTTTTTTTTTTTTTTTTTTCAGCTCACAAGTTCAAAGAAGAAGCCTGTGAATCAGTTATGGCTGCAATGAGAAAATGTTGTGCAAGACTGGGTCCAGACGACTCAGTCTGCTGTTCAGGATTTATAAAAACAGATAAAAACCGAAATCTTGACACCGGCCATGGACTCTCTGCATTTATGTACTTTAAAAAACAAAAAAATAATCATGTGATAGGCTGATAGTCTGCTTCAAACTGTTTAATAATTAACCTGAAAAAGAAACTGCATTTTTTTTTTTTATATAGAATTATGTTGTTATAATAACTTGTAAAAAAAAAGATAACATTCTGAAGCAGATCTATCAGATTAATAATTTGATTGAATTGTTATTAGTATGAAGCTTTGTTTATATTTGTGTGACAAAACCTGTGACAGTTACTAATGCTGTTTATTACATATCCAAATATGTAAATTGTTAATCAGAATTTGTATTGTTAACCTTAGTGTTTGAATTTGAGGAACACAAATGTTAAAGACAGAACAAACCCACATTTAATAAAGTATAATAGAAGATGTCATTTTGAACTATAATTACATTAAAATAAGATTAAAATTTTTTTTTTTTTTTTTTTTAATAAATATTAATGTGTTTACAATTGTGAGAAGAAAATAATAAGCACCTGCATTAATGGAAATATTGTTTTAAAAATATATAAATTTATTTATTTTATACTAAAGATCATATAATATTTTAAAATCCTGCAAATAACACAGTTATCATAATCAATAGATTGAATTCCATTTTTTCAGTTTAGAATACTGTATATCAAAATTTCTTTAAAATCAACAATACACAAAGTTCTGTTTTCATGTGAGGTGTGCATGTAATTTATGTTTCTTACAGTATTAAAAGATGTTTAACTTACGTTTGGTTTGTTATCTGTTGAAAAATAACCATCAATTTTAAAACTGAATGAAACTGAGTGTTTATTCAGAATCAAAGAAGGTAGTTTACAAGTGAATTTGTAATGAGCTTTCATATCTGGAGTTTGACAAATATAATTAGTCTGTTGTTGTTTACATTTATTCTAACCCATGTAAATATGATTCTGGAACAAACAGCATATTATATATATATATATTAAAACAACCTTGACATAGCTCATTTTTAAATACTAGGCTAGTAAAAAGTAGTAGTTGATACCCAGTTTCAGCTACAAGATTCAGTACTAACGTGCACGTAAATAATGTCTGAAACTTGGTTAAAGTTTAAAAATGTTAAATATTTTAAAACAAATATCCCCTTTGTGTTATCAATGTTCTTTAAAAGACCTAATAATATTAAAATAAAGATACTAAAAACAAATGAGATGGCAATCAATACACCTACAAGAAAACGGCATTTTACCTTTGATGCTCTCATCACATTCGCGGAATTTATCACGCACAAAATATCCACCGAGGTACAAGCTAGACGTAGGTTACGTTAGTAAAGTATATATTTTCTTTTTAATGTTGTTATTCTAACAGTTATTACTGGAAAGTTTTGACCAAGTTTGATAAGTAAATAACGAGTTTCATCATCAGTGTAAAGCAACATTATAATTATTATGTTCGCCTGGTATCAAAGTTCGGGTTGTTCCAAATTCCGGTCTATTTGGACAGAACTCTTTTAAAACTTACTTGTACACATACGTTTTGCTCTCTAAATTATTTTGGTTTAAAAAAACGAAATAAAAAATAATAAAGATATATTTAATAGATTATTATTATTATTATTATTTTTTTTTTTTTATTATTATTTTTATTTTTTTTAGCAGTTATTAGTATATTTTAAATTCATTCTGGAATGAAATTAAAGCTAAATATACACTTTAGATAAGCCATAATTTATTAATTATTTTTGCTGGAGTGAAATGATATGAGATAAACATCGTTTGGTCAGAACAGTATTATGTATGTGAAGTCTTCTTCTGTTAGATAGATATACTAAATGTATTTTACACACATCCAAGTGACTGTTTAATTTTATTGTACTCCAACCTTTGTAAATAATAAATGATGACAATCCCAATATTAAAAATTCATTATAAATGTTTGTGTAACAAAAATATAAATAATAATAAAATTATGAAAATTAATAAAATGTAATAATCATAATTTTGTATTATTATTTGATATCATTTGCATTTGTTTATGAATTTATATTTCAGACTTTAAATAATAAAAGAAATAGGTTTGAATGGTTAAGGAAACATATAAAGTTGATCCATGTCAAAAGGAGGCTTGTGCTATTCAGTCTTGTCTACAAGGTTAGTTTTACATTTTATATTTTACTTATATTTCAGTTCACTGGTTTCCACCTTTCTTCCATATTGTATTTCCTTTAAAACAAGAGCCGGCAAATTGTCTTAGATTAAACTGTAACCAAAGAGGAAAGAAATGTTTTATTTAAAAGTGTTGTATAAGAGCTATAATCAGGATTAAATGTTTTTTTGTTTCCTTTTTTTTTTTTTTTTGAAATTGTTCTGATATTGTATAATAAAGTAATGAAGCTTAAACATCTTAATTTACTCTAGAAGGAACACAAGAAGTGATTTAAACATTCTAATCCAAATCTAAGATATCTTGGTTAAACTTTGAAAAAAATATGGGTATCTGGAACAAGCCCGGTGAAGAAAATAACAATGGTTATTAAAACTTTGTTGCTGGTTGCAAAGGGCCTCAATAATAGTTCACGTTTCAGAGCCCTGAAAATGCACATCTGTCACTATATGTGCTGTTAATTTTTTATTAGCACCAAAGGATCTTTTATAATGCACCTTCCCATAGGCTAAAAAAACACATAAAATATGGCTGTTGATAAATCAGTCAAAGAGAACATACTGGAATGGGAAACTGTCAAATGGAAGGTCTGAGAAAGATTCAGAATTATTGAAATTTTGCGGGTTTATTTTCAACATTACAAATTCCTCATGTTTTTGTTTTATAACTAAATGTGAAAAAATATTTTTTAATGTTCATAAATTTATATTATTTATAGTACAAATATTATTTTATCCAATACCTGAAATTCCAAAATCGAGGATTCAACTATTGTTATACTAAAAACTTATACTTCGAATTATTATTATTATTATTATTTTCTAATAATTTTCTTCAGCTCACAAGTTCCAGGAATCTGCCTGTCAGTCAGTAATAGAGGCAATGAGAAAATGTTGTGAAAGATTTGATGACTCAGTCTGTTGTTCAGGATTCAGAAAAACTGACAAAAAAGCAAAGTCATGACACTGGATTTATATAGATTTGTTTAAATGAGGTAATACATAAATATTATATATTTACTATTCTTATACATGAGAAATAATAATAATAACAAAAACAACAAAATTTATCATATATTTTTCTTTTTTAATATTCATAATGAAATTTAGTATTGTTTTTAATTTATTTGTTTATTTGTTTTAATTATTATTTCTTCTTATTATTATTCTTATTTGTTTCTATTGTCTTAATATCTATTTTCTATTTATATTTTATTTTTTTATAACTTTTAATTTTTATTTGTACTTTTTTTTGCAGCATAATGTACATCACTTAAGCACAGAGATATGGAACATACTTCCCCTTTTTTCTTTTTGACAGTTGATATTTATATATTAAAACAAAAATGATAAGCATTTCATTTTGAAATTATATACATCACAATAGTGGCAAATCCTTTTTCTGTTATTTTAGATCTGCCCCCGATTTCAGCAAAAAAACTATTTTTTTTTTTAGAATTAGGTGATCTATCACCAATATATTTTTAAATTATGACTGAAAAAGAAAAATAATTAATTAAACTTAAATAAGAGTTAGATTCAATACTTTCTCAGTTTAATTACCTCAAAACAATGTATTTCACTGTGTTTGAAAACAATGTATATTTATTGGCATGAAATATAATGTCACTGTCTATCAACTTAATTTCCTACTAATTTATTATGAAAAGTATTCTGTGATAGTATTGTACAAGATGTTTATTTATATTATTTACCATCAGTTTGTTTTTAATTCGTTTACATTTATATAATAAAATATACATAATTATACAGAAGTATATCTATGTACATATTCAAAATAAATAAAAATAAACGTAAATAATCAAATGTAGGTATGCTTGTATAGAGTGAGGTTGATAGAGAGATGTAGACAGACTGATAGATACACAAGTTTTGTATTACTCGGGAATTAAAAACTGATTGCAACTGTTATCTTTGTTGTTATTTTTAAACAAACAATAAGGATCCATGAAGTACATAGGTGGGGATGGACGTTGATGTTCAAGTACAATATTTATAATGATGTCATGGAATCATTAATTTTGCTGACAGAGAAATTTAACATTTTCAGCAAATAAAAAACAAAAAAACAAAAACAAAACAAACAACAATCAGCATTCTTGAATCATTTAAATAAATCTAAATAAAATGCCTAACAACTGTGGAAGCGAAATTCACAATGTCCAATTACTTTTCTTCATGAAAAATTGGGGTAAGACTGTACAGTTCCCTCCCAAAAGACAGACATCCGATATGATGGACAGAACTCTTTATTGGGTTATGTAACGTATCCTGTACAACCCAGACTGCTTCAGTGCAAGGGGTCAGTGTTGATCAACTAGCTGACTGACTTCAGCACTGCATTGTTTTATATTGCACAGTTATGACAATACCTATTTAAAGCCGATTTTTTTTTTTTGTTGTTGTTGTTGTTGTTATTTCTACAAATTCCACGAAAGCAACTAGGAGAACTTAACTGTAATCCAAACATAATTAACAAATGTAAAGATATTGTGTTTGATGAAGTCCCCGTTTTTAGAGTTTACGTCATTGACTTCACTGCAACATCAGTATTCAATTCATTTCACTCCAGGCAGACATTGTTTTTATATCAATGATTATCGTGTCCAGAAGGGAAAGTGTTCACTGGAGATGCGTGACAAAAACGTGTACCGGAAAGCGCACCACTGTCGGAGATTTTATACAAAACATCTTCCAAGTGACCCGTATGTTGCTCCATTTATCAGCATACTAAGACAACGAACAAGAGAAGAAAGAACACGAGTGCAGTAAAATATACGATGATGAGGTCGCAAAGCAAGCATCCGAATCTTTCCCAGTATGAGCAGTGGAATGTACAGAGACGGAGTTCCGATACCTGCCCTAATGCAGACTAGAGCCGATGTCAGCACAGAAGAACCATGGATACAGACAAATGAAGGAAGACTACTTGTTGCTCAGTTTGTTGAAAAATCACGTAATACAATCGTCAAAACGACCTCTTTCTCCAGTTAAAGTTTAGACTGACTTTTAGATGGCTGCAGTCCAAGCAGATGGAACTGAATTTCCACAAGGTGAGGTGAAAGGATGCTCCCCCCTCCCACTTACACGGGCCATTTTGAGGAAAAAATCCCAGGTCTTGCTGTTCGTTCTGTACAAATGATGAAAAAAGACAGCTAACCCTTTGCCAGAAAACATCTTTTAAAATTAGGTTAAAAATGCGTCAAATGGACGGGTTCAAATCTATAAATAAATCTAATTTTATGCAATTTTCTTATGTATTTAGTAGTATTGGACACCCGTCTTTTGGAGGACACCGACTGTAAATCAATGGGTGGGGTATATTGTACAAAAGGGTGTAAACCATTGTAGAGATAAGGTGGGTAGAAACTGCATGATTTTTGATTTTTTGTATCCTTCCTTTATTGCAGATATCACAACAGTCATGCGCATTTCGGTTCTGGAGTGATTTTTCTTTTATCGGTCCTATTACTTGTGCGCTGAAGATTTTTATTTTGTTAAATTTCACTTCTTGGGGCCACTGGATGGAAGGGGTAAATTTCTAAATCCGCACGATTTCGAGTTGGTCAAGGATATAGTAAAATACAGGTGGCTTTAGAAAGAATCGCTCGAAACAAGACAGAAAATACTTTGTTGGTTGGAACGGGAAGCCAAAGAAGCTAGGTTTGCCAGCTTTTGTGCCATAACTGAATGTTTTATTGAGCAAAAAGACCGCCCTCACTGTTCATAAACGAAAACTAAAATTTGAAACAAGTTGATGTGTAAAAATATCCTCCCACATTGCGCCACATGGGGTTCTTATAACAAACGAGGCTATCCACAAACAATTAAAATTTCTAGTTTCCAACAATTAAGTAGCGATAAAATCGATTACTCCACCTTGGAGGAAGAAGTTACTATTCCGTCAAAAACGTCCCCACACGCAAACACACCAAGCCTAGAACTAATGGTCAGCATCGTTTCGATTTCAGTGGCAAACGATGTTCTTTACCAAAATGGTAATTTGTAAATTTATAAAATTAAAAATACAAGAAATTTTTGTATATTTTATTAAACCTTTTTATCCCAGTATTTTTTTTACAAGTACAAATATTTTAATGTACGACGTCATCATCTCCAGCGTCATCAGCTCCATCTTCATCGACGGCTTCAACAACTGCAAGAAACAAAAACAAATTCGTAATCTATTTTTAAACGAGTAAACTGAAGATCTAAACGCGTTTCTCTTTCTACTTACGTTCATCTTTATCGACGAAGTTGAAATCGTCCAATTCAGCTGCGTTCAGTTTGCCGTCACCATCGCCATCTGCAGCGTGGAATTTTTTCAGCTGAACCACGTTTGTGGGCTTCAGACCCGATGCTGCAGCGATTTCATGCAGGTCAGCAAAACCATCTCCATCGACGTCCAATTCTTTCAAAGCAGCGACATCGTCAGCATCCTCAAAATTCAAAATACGACATTTAATATATATGGCTGTTCATGAACAATCTTACCGCGAGTAGATTACCATTTTTTTTTTTTTTTAAATTTAAATTGTGGTGAAAAGCTAAATATCTGGCAATACCTCTGCTGGGTGAGCTCGCACGTCCAGTCCTCGCTTCCTCTTGCACACCTTGCATGCCCAGCTCCTGGCCCACTTACAGGCCGCCATACAACCAAGTGTGTGATACGGACTGACGCGAATTCTTCGCACGGACCGGAAGAACCAGCCGTCCACGTTTTCAGGAACCAAGGTCAAGGCCAGCAGGAGTACCAAGAAATACGTGGTCCTCATTTTGCTGGAAAAATATAAATTTATTCAGTTATTTTAATTCTTTATATTGAAATTTAATATAAACGAATTAACTTTAAAGAAAAGACGAGAAAAAAATCCACCAAAAAAAAAATATATATATATATATAATAATAATAACAACACTTACTGGAACAAAACTTTCGCCACACTTCAAAACAACTAACACAAAACACTGGAAGACGATGAAGTGACTGCACGGTCTAACTTCACTTATTTATAACGTAAAAAATTAATCACGTGACCTGACGTGAAATTCGTTCAGCACGATCCTCCTCAAACAACACGCTGTGAAAATGTTTGTACTGGAAATGCATGTCAAGGTCAGTGATAATAGAAAACACAGAGTGAACTTTGCAAAACAGTTATGACATAATTGTGTGAGAATTTCCTTTATCAGTTAAGTGTGCGATTGAGAATGTTTTCTGGGAGAGAGGATTTTTATTAGGATTTTTTTTTATTGGTTGGTTATTTTTTTAAAAAGAGCATTTAGAGAGAGAGAGAGAGAGAGATATATATAGAGAGATATATATATAAAGAGGAAAGAGAGACAACAGAGAGAGAGAGAGAGAGAGAGAGAGAGAGAGAGAGAGAGAGAGAGAGAGAGAGAGAGAGAGAGAGATGGTTAGGATTGCGCAAATAAGAGAGAGAGAGAGAGAGAGAGAGAGAGAGAGAGAGAGAGAGGTTAGGATTGAAATAAGGGAGAGAGAGAGAGATGGTTGGTTAGGATTGCGCAAATAAGAGATAGATAGATAGATAGATAGATAGAGAGAGAGAGAGAGAGAGAGGTTGGTTAGGATTGCGCAAACGAAAGAAAGAGAGAGAGAGAGAGAGAGAGAGAGAGAGAGAGAGAGAGAGAGAGAGAGAGAGAGAGAGAGAGAGAGAGAGAGAGAGATTAGAATTTCTCAAATATCAAAGTAAACAACTAAATATTAAACAAAGACTCTTTTTCATCGTTATCTGGGCGATCGTGCTGAAGTTTAGTTTAAAGATATATTTTAATCAGATAAAATTAAACGTAACAAGAACAACAGTAATGACCAAAAAGCGACAAGTTTTTAATTTCTAATGCGTAGACAATATTACTTTGTGATAACAACAAATTGCTGAGTATACTAAACAAGGAGGGAAACTGAATTTATTTATTTTAAATTAAAAAAGAAAAGAAAAATCGATATGGCGTCTGTTAAAGCCGTTGTCGTCGGTGGAGGAATTAGCGGTGAGTTTTTAATGTTACCTTTGTAGTATGCCATGAAATAATTTAAATTAATATACAAACTAATATACCTGATGACGATAAATGTTAAAACTGAACAAATGTATAAATAAATAAATAAATAAATAAATGAATCCTATAAATTAATCAATAAAATCTAGAAATAGATAAATAAATAAATCCTATAAATTAATCGATAAAATCAATAAATCAATAAATAAATAACAAGTAAATAAGTGAGTAAATAAATACATAAATAAATAAAACAATAAAAAATCAATATTAAATAAATAAATGCATAGCAAGTAAATAAATTACTAAATAATTAAAATGAAAATTGGCAATTTTTCGACATCTAAACAGTATATATTTTATACTGGCCTTTGTATATTTATTTATTTATTTATTTATTCTGAGTTTCTTTTCTTCTTTTTTTCAATACCTTTCATTTAATTTTTATTTAGAATCACACACACACACACACACACACACACACACACACACACACACTAGTCACGTGACTTTGGCATGACCGAAACGTGACCAATGAACGATATTTTGTTGTTGTGCAATAAGATGAACATTATTACGTTTTCTAAAATATATTAAACATAAAATAATACTGCCTAACCTTTAATAAAAATAGAAATAATAAATAAATAGTAAAAAATATAACAACACCTATAACACCACCACCACCACCACCACCACCACCACCACAACAACAACAACAACAACAACAATAATAATAATAATAATAATAATAATAATAATAATAATAATTTCTTCTTCTATTACGGATACTGCATCAACTAATCATGCTACTAGTGCTACTACTATTACTATAAAAATATTACTATTACTAGTACTAGTGCTAATCTTACTAGTAGTAGTTGCTGTAAAGGTACAAGATGACTGCATTAACCTAATTAGATAAAATACGATAGGCACACGAATAATAACAATAATTTCATCCTTCACATAACAGATAAAATATATCATATATAATTATCTTTAAAACTATACTAAATTTCCGCACACTTTATTGTAAAGTAATAATAATAATAATAATAATAATAATAATAATAATAATAATAATAATAATAATTTTAATAAATAATAACAAAAACAGTACATAGTGGCGAGCATAGGGGCTGGGCCGAAGGGGAGGTGGCCCCGGGCAACCAAATGGGGGTGGGGTGGGGCATCAAATCAGATAAATTTGGTTGATTTATATTTAAATCGAATAAAGTGTTTATTTTATGTTTCATCTGTGTTTATATACTCAAAGTATCTTCCTTTCTCGTAATATTTCTAAGTACTAGGTCTTTATACTTGAGTCTGTGGGGCATACAATCAAGGAGTTGGTCCCGGGCATCACCAGACTTCTGCACGCCTCTGTCTATACTGCAACAACTAGTAGTATATGTAGCAATAATAAAACCAAATAACAATAACAATGATAATAAAATAATAATAATAATAAAATAATAATAATAATAATAATAATAATAATAATAATAATAATAATAATAACAGCAGCAACAATAACAACAACGCTAATAATAATAATAATAATAATAATAATAATAATAATAATAATAATAATAATAATAATAATAAAAGGTTTAATATGAATAATAGCATCAACAACAGCAATGTTACAAACTGAAGGTTCTTCTGAATTTAGTTGGTAAAACAACTCTTGAAATGTAAATTAGTCTCAGTGATTTACAGTATTTCAGTGAATTAAGTTAGCAATAAAAACACCAGAAACATTAAAGGTGCAGTATGATTTGTCAGGCCCGTAAAGGCGGGTGCATAATCGACGGAATGCCCCACCCTCAACACATTCGAAAGATTTTTAAATTTAGAATTAAGGAGATGCTTTTTTTTCCTGCTTTCTGGGAAGTACGTGACAAGGGGAGATAATGAAGTAGGTGTCTCTCAGAACGGATCAGCGGAAATATTAAATACCTTGGTTACGTTATATCACATTTCTACTGTGCATGACATTCCCGCCACAACCCGATAAGAGAGGCAAAGTCCCACTTTAACAGAACATGTGTTCAGAGTCGTAATAACGTATGTGGGACAAAATGAATATATTTGTCTCGCCACAGATGTTAAAATGTTTATAAAATATCTCACTTTTTTGTCTTAAACCTGTCTTAATATCCTCCCTAAGTTTATATTTTTTTAATTATTATTGTTTTAAATTACAATTCTTAAGACTGAAGAGACACCAAACGACTCTGTCACCGAAAGTAAAGGAGCATCCCTACCACTGAAAAGATGATGTGACAAGACGCCATCTTTAACACCAGAGTAACGTCGTCACATGGTGCGTTATGTTTGCATAACATTAAAGAGAAATTATCGTATTCGGTTCTCTTAGTCAACCCTTTGATCGTGACAAAATTTCTTGAATAGTTTTCTTACAGAAGCATGTGAAAAAAAACGGCCCTAAACTTGCAATGTACGTACTGGGCCGATGGTTCGAATCTCCTCGGTTGAACATGTGTTTTAGTTCTTATTATTCTTTTGCAGGACTCACTGCAGCACGAGTGCTCAAAAATGCTGGCGTCGACGTCGTAGTTTTAGAGGCCCGAGACCGCGTTGGCGGCAGATGTTACACAGTTGAGGTTATTCATTTTATACAAAAACCATGTCATAAATTGTATTTAGTATTATAAATTATCCCGAATTATTCAGTATCAAAGGTAATATGATGTTTATCTATTTGTAATGAAACAGACAGAGAAATATTTATTAACATATGGGTTCTTAGTTTCATCTTATTTTCTTGATAAAATATATTAAATTTTGTTTTTAAAATCTTTATAAAATATCTCACTTTTTGTCTGAAACCTGTCGTAATATCCTCCCAATGTTTATTTTATTATTATTATTACTATTCTAAATTACACTTCGTAAGAGATAAGATTAACGATGTACTAAAACGAAATCAACGGCTTGAACTTGTTTAAAATTACGTCAGAAATATTTAGAAACTATTTTGGAAACAATTCATTCAACTTCTTCATTTCTCTTTTCAATTACAGTCCATTTATTTATTTATTTATTTATTTATTTATTTATTTATTTATTTATTTATTTATGTATTTATTTATTTATTTATTTTTTGATCCATTCTCCTATTTTCTTTGGGATTTAAAACAAACGAACAAAATTATGACATAATAAAAAGTCATCTACCGCTGGTTCCACCTTCTTTTCTTGTTTTGTCTGAAAATAATGTCACATTTTATACATTAAACACTTCTATCACGTACTCTTTCTGAAAATAATTCTTCCATGTCTCCATCTATCCATCCAGTGTTCCGTCCATACCTTTGATTCTGTCTGATTTTAACTGCATGGCAGTACGTTCCACGTTCTTTTCGATTTAGGATCCCGATCACGGAACTATTGACCTGGGCGGGGCCTATTTCGACACCGAACAAAGACGAGTGATTCGGTTGGCTGCGGAGCTGGGACTTGAGTTCTATGATGTGGATGACAAAGAAAAAACTGTTTTTATTTTGCGGGTTAGTCTTGGAGTTTTTACAATATAATCATATACCGTTTGAAGCATGTATATTATGTATGTATGTATGTATGTGTGTGTGTATGTAAATATGTATTTATGTATATATTTATGTGTGTGTGTATATATGTATGTATGTATTTATGTACGTATGTATGTATGTGTGTGCATGTGTACGTATGTATGTATTTATGTATGTATGTATGTATGTGTGTCTGTGCATGTGTACGTATGTATGTATGTATGTGTGTATGTATGTATTTATGTATGTATGTATGTATGTGTGACTGTGCATGTCTACGTATGTATGTATGTATGTGTGTATGTATGTATTTATGTATGTATGTACCTCGCTGGTGAATTTAAGACCATGGAAAGAACATTACAAAATCTTTTTGTGATTTTCCTCTGTCCAATTACTATTTCAAAATCATATTCAACTTTTAAAAACTATTAATAAAAATCAGTTGAGGTGGTTATGAAAAATATTCAAACAGTCTGATATTGTAAGTGTATAGAAGTGTAATATATATATATTTGTTAGGGCTCGTGGAGTACATATACCGGGTCTGTTCCACCTTTGAAAAACCCAATCATCTATCTCGATTTGAATCACGTGATTAGGACTTTGGATGAAATGGCATTACAGGTAAAAAGTTTCATTTTGCAAGATCTCATGAAACTGTTTTGCATTATTAACAAAACGTTGAAAAAACAAATTAATAAAAAAAAAAAAAAAATCCATAATAAATAAATAGATAGATAAATGTAAATAACTAAATGATAGTAGTAATAATAGTAATAGTGGCATTAGTAAAAGCAGTAATAATAATAATATTAGGCGGCGTAACATATACTAGTTAACAGTTAAAGCCGGCTTTGAGAATACTACCACAGTTTATCATTTTGATGTAATTAACTACACTGGATTTCACCCGTACGAATTTTCAGATTTAATGCTCGTTAGCAACAATTTGTTTGTTAACAAACAGTTATCTCCACTTAAACAGGAAACGTCATATAACTATCTTTGTTAATGGCTTATTGGATACGAAGGTTATTCCTGTTTTTGAGAAGATATATTATTTTCATTGCAGGTTCCCAACGAGTCACCGTGGAAAGCGAAACATGCTGATGAATGGGATTCTGTGACGCTTAAGGAATTTGTCGCATCACTGGCCTGGACAAGGTTGAAGCTGTTGTTATTGCTGCTGTTGTTGTTGTTGTTGTTGTTGTAGTTGTTGTGGCTGTTATTAGTTTCGTTGTAGTCTTCTTCTTCTCCTTCTTCTTCGTTCTCTTCTTATCTTCTTCTTCTTCTTCTTCTTCCTATTATTATTATTATTATTTGATAAAGTATAATAATAAACACATAACTTTTCCAAATACTGTTTCCGTGAATTCGACTCATAATTATGCTGCTGTCATAAGATAAGATAGCAAGTATCAGGGTAGGCAGGTTTGCAAGTAGATAGCTAGGTATATTATTATACATGAATACGTACGTCTGTGTGGATGCATACATGTGTGTCTGTATGTATATATGTATGTGGTAGTATGAATTTGTAATTATACTTAACGTTACTATTTTCTTTACTTTAATATATATTGCTTTTTATTTCTGGTTTATGCCATTGTTGTCGTCACTTTCGTATTGTTGTTAATATTACTATTGCCATTATCATTATAATCATTATTACACTACTACTGCTACTATTACTGCTACTACTGCTACTACTACTCCTGTTACTGCTACTTCTACCACTACTACAACTGCTACTACTACTCCTACTACTGCTACTTCTACTACTACTACAACTGCTACTACTACTACTATTACTACTACTATAAATACTGCTACTACTACTGCTACTACTACTAGTACTGCTACTACTACTACTACTACTACTACTACTACTACTACAAGTACTATTACTACTACCAATACTGCTACTACTACTACTACTACTGATACTACTACTACTACTAGTACTGCTACTACTACTATTACTACTATTATTACAAGCACTATTACTACTACTACTAATACTGCTACTACTACTGCTGCCACTGCTACTACTATTATTACTACTATTACTGCTATTATTACTACTATTACTGCTACTATTTCTACTACTACTACTAATACTACTGCTACTACTGCTACTAGTATTACTACTATTACTATTACTACTAATAATCGTACTGCTACTACTACTACTACTACTACTACTACTATTACTACTATTACTACCATTCAGGAAAACGTACGAGTTAATTCAAGTGTACGCTCGGGACATTTTGGCGGCGGAAATGCACGAAATCTCTCTGCTGTGTTTTCTGTGGACTGTCCACTCCGGCATGGGAATCACTCGACTGACTTCCATTAAAGACGGCTGCCAGGTACATTGTCAATATTATTTACCTGTCAGGTGTTGATCCGGTATTTCCAAAGAGCAATTTCATTTATATTGTCCACATAACCCAATACAGTTTGTCATATCAAAGATTTGTGTGGTGGTTTAACGAACAGTATACATATTTGCACTGTGAGTGACACATTATTTCATGATGCTAAATATACCGAATTAGTATGAGCTAGGACCCAATCTAATATTTAACTTTATATAATGGTGAAAATAATATAGAGAAAATTTGTCGACATCATCCCACGAGCTTGTTCTATAATAATACATACTTGCTGTGGGGAACAGGTTGGAACGGGAAGTAGGCATAATACTAAAGACTGAGCCGCTGATCATTCCATATTCACACCTTCTAGATAACATGGGACATAGTTGACAAGTTATTGTTTTAATATTGTCTGAAAAGCTTTTATATTCTGATAAAAATCAGTTAATGATTCTCTATAACTGTCACAGGAGAAGAAAATGGTAGGAGGAACTCAACAGATGTCTGACGGAATGGCTCGTCTCCTTGGTGACGCAGTTCATCTAAACAGCGCAGTGATAAACATCACAGAGACAGAGAATGGAGTTATTGTTACTGATTGTAACAACAAACAATACAAGGTAAGTATGTAAATTCAAAAAATTATAATAAAGGAATAAAGATGCAACCCTTATTTTCGAAGAAAACTCAAAAAAAAAAAAACCTCCAAAAAACCAAAACAATAACAACAACAACATCAAAAAAAAAAAAAAAAATAAATAAATAAATAAACAACAAAAAACATAAAAACAAGCACAAAAGAATTTGGAAATATATTTTTATCACTCTTACGTTTTCATAAACTAAATTATTAATTTTAAAAAGTGATCCGCTGATTTCTCATCCATAATCCTACTTGATTATTAGAAAAGATTAGGTACAAGCAGGAGAAAAACAAAAGTGACTGGAAGTACAAGTCACTTCAAATTATTTCTTTTAAAATGAGTATGCGAACTATATGTTCCGCTAACTCTTCTTTAACAACCCTACTTTATAATTAGCAAAGATTGGTTACTTGTTCAGTTAAAACAATAACTACGCATAATTACGCTTTAAAATTTTTTCAGTGCGACTACGTGATCAGTGCCGTTCCACTTCCTCTTCTCAACCGAATAACTTTCCAGCCTCCATTACCAGGCTTGAAACTACAGCTAATTCAGAGAATGCCAATGGGGTCGATTATCAAGACTCACATGTTTTACGAAACCGCGTTCTGGAAAGATCTAGGTAAGAACTTACTTGAGTGCCGATCTTAGGAGCGACCAGTCCTTCGTAGTGGCTCCTTAGAAATCTTCCCATTTTAATCAGTTCCCGTTGGTTGCCTTTTCAAAGAATGTTATGTGAGTATTGCGGAGGTGATTGTGAAATGGTGAAATGATGTTATTAGGATGTAACAACAAAAACAGCAACGACAATTACTATAATACTAATAACAGTTATTATAATTACAATAACGAAAAAAAAAAAATAATAATAATAAAAAAAATAAAATAATAATAGCCCTGAATAAAATAATAATAATAAAATAAAATGCTTAACGACATCTCAAAATATATATCTCAGGTTTCAGTGGTAGTTGTATTTGTGACGTTGGCCCCGTGGGTTACTGTGTTGATGATACAAAACCCGATGGGTCACATCCATCTCTGATGGCTTTCATATTGGCAGACAAAAGCAGAGAAATGGCAGATCTAACTCCAGAGGAAAGGTAACTTTAGAATTATGCTTTGTCAATAAAGCAAACAATGTTAACGTAAGTTTATGTTAATTTAAGTTTATGTTAAAAGTGATCAATATTTGATTATCAGATGTAATAAATATAGGGTCATTCCGTGTCAAGTTACCCACAGCATCAAATCCGAAACTTTAGGCCAACTGGACCAGTGGTGTGGGAGATATGGCACCCCCGAATTTTGAGATTTTTGGCCAAAATGGGTGTTACACCAGCCTTTGAACCCTCATATCTCAGGAACTACTGGGCCAATCTTCATAAATTGAAACTGTTGAAAAGGCAACATGACACGGGTTCCAAATCTGCCATTGTTCAGTTTGAAGACTGTTGGGGTACACTGACCTTTTGACCTTCGTTATGACCTTGAAACTGACCTTGTGGATCACGTGACCTTCAGATGACCTTTCTTGAAATTTAATCTCCCACAGGTTAACTAAAACACATAAAAGTTTCAGAGGTGTAAATTTTTATGTTTAGTATACCAATTTCAAGGTCATAACAAAGGTCAGTGTAACCCAGATTCGGGTCATATTGTCTTTTCAACAATACCAATTTTATGAAGATTGGCCCTCTAGTTCCTGAGATATGAGGGTTCACGCCCATTTTGACCTAAAATCTCAAAATTCCTTGGGGGGGCCTATCTCCCACACCACTGGCCCAACTGGCCTAAAATTTCAGATTTGGTGCTGTGAGATCCCAGTCAACGAGTATACCAAATTTTATAAAAATCTGAGACGGTCGTGTTTAACCCATTGGGTGATTTGACACGGAATGACCCCATACCATTGTAATCTGTGCTTTAGAATGCGTGGAACTCCCCTCTGCCTAACACACACACACACACACACACACACACACACACACACACACACACACACACACACACACACACACACACACACACACACACACACACACACACGCACACACATACACAAAGATGTTTAATTTCATTATTATTATTATTATTATTTCAGAAAAAAAGCACTTTGTCAGTATTTCGCTACAGTTTTTAAGAACGACAAATTTCTACAGGTAATCTCATAAAGGAACAACATAAATAACTTTTTTAATATTATTATTTGTTTTGCCTTTATTTATTTATTTATTTGTTTAATTATTCATTTATTTATTGTTGTTATCGTTGTTTTTTTTGGTGTTTTTGTTGTTATTTTTCAAAATTATTTTTATTACGTTTTTAGCCTGTTGGTTATATAGAAAAAAATTGGAATGATGAAGAATTTTCTGGAGGATGTTACGTTAGTAACTTTGCACCTGGTGTGTTGACTAAATATGGCAGGTGAGCAAATTAATTTATTAATTTATTTATAACACATTTTTAAAAGCCATAAACAGCTGTTAATGATTATTATTATTATTATTATTATTATTATAAAATTTCTATTTACTTTAAATAATGTCATTTTATAATTATTATATTTTTGCATAAGATATCTTATTACTGACTTATTTTTAAATAATAGTGTTAATTACCTTTGAATAACGCACAATGACCGACTTTGTTACTACATCATAACTTTCAAAAGTTATTTTCTTAACTTTATTATTAAGAAAAAGTGATCGCCAGTGACAAGAGAAAAAAACCCTGTATTGAGTGAATAAAATGTGAAGATACTATTTTTTCACGCTAATGTAATGACATTTTAACATAATATCTATCATCAAAATAAAAAAAAAAATTAAAAATTAAAAAAAAAAAAAAAAAGGAAAAGAAAAGAAGAGGTACGATTATTATAATTCTTTCTTTCTTTCTTAATTATTATTATTATTATTATTATTATTATTATTATTATTATTATTATCATTATTACTATTATTAAATTACTTATTAAAATATTTGTTAATTCCAGTACAGAAAATAATCATTTATTAAGTACCTACATTTGTACACATGCTACTTGATTGTTATTTCTATTAACAGAGTACTTCGTGAACCTGCAGGTAGAACACATTTCGCTGGCACTGAGACAGCGACTGAGTGGGTGGGGTACATGGAGGGAGCCATTCAGGCTGGGGAGAGAGCAGCAAGAGAAGTGAGGGTCACATTGATTAATAAATAGAGAGAGAGAGAGAGAGAGAGAATAATAATAAATAAATAAATAAATATAAATATATAAATAAAATAATTAATTAATTAAAATATATTTCAGGTCCTCTGCAAACTTGGTTACATTCAGGAATCAGAGATACGACAGAAAGAACAAGTCTGGGAAAATCATTCACAAACAAAAACCTGGACCAACAAGACACTTCCATCGATCACCAGTCTTCTACTGACGCTGGGTTTTCTTTTATTGTCTGTTGCAACAAGCTCTGTAGCTTATATATTCTTTTCATAATAATAACAACACCAACAGCAACGATAACCACTACTGTTGTGATGAACAAACAAGCATAGCTTTTCTCGTCGTTTTCTCGATGTTTATAAAGGGACGCAACCGCTTTGGGTTCGACCTTAAGAACATTTGACCTATTTGTTTGTTAGTACTGCAAAGTGTTTGAGAGAAGCTATCTATATGTGTGTGATTGATTATTTTATTAAAAAAAATTATTGGAGTGTTATTTTAGTCTAAAAATTTAATCATTATATTATATGTATATATTAATAAGAAAATAAATTTATTTATCAAAAAAAAAGATCTGTTTTGTTTTTAAGTTTTACAGGGGAACAATAACGATATTTTACGATTTACAATTAACACTTCCAATTGCCAAAAGAAATTATTACTATTGTTCTTGCTACTGTTAACATCAACATCATCTTGGTCATCATCAACATCATCATCATCATTATTATTGCATTGCTGTTGTTATCATCATCATCATCATCATTATAATTATTATTATTATAGAGACATTGACAGACAACAGTATTCAGTTAACAAATTTTCACAGCTGTAACTAGACTGTGTTTAAAAGCCGAGTGGAGCTGGGCAGCACCATTTGTACGAGTGATCTGGGAGCCGTCTAGGGACTCCAGAAACTCCGACTCCAAACAGTAACCGTAGACACAAACGAATTCATTCAGTGGATATCGTTTCTATCGGAATAGAGATTTATATTTTATATGTTTTAAGTAAAACCTTTGAGTCAAAAAAAAAAAAAAAAAAGAATAAGAAATAATAAAAAATCTGATTTTAATTTTGAGTGTTACCTTCTACATGTTACTACTGATATTAACATTTTACTTACTACATGTTAATAGTGGTATCAACACTTTTACTTATGATATGCTGCTACTTTTATTTACATTTTTTCTTGTTCCATATTACTGCTGTTATCTGCATTTTTCCTCAATGTTACCGCTGTTAACATTTTTACTTACTACATCATTCTATTTCTACTGGCATTCTTACTTATTACATGTTGCTACTGGAAGTACAATTTATATTTACTACATGTTACTACTAGCATTCATATTATTACTTTCTACATGTTACTACTGATATTTACATTATTACTTACAACATGTTACTACTGTTATTAGCAGTATTACGTTCTACATGTTAGTACTGTTATTAACATTATTACGTTCTACATGTTACTACTGGAAGTACAATTTATATTTACTACATGTTACTACTAGCATTCATTTTTACTTTCTACAATGTTACTACTGATATTAACATTATTACTTACAACATGTTACTACTGTTATTAGCAGTATTACGTTCTACATGTTATTACTGGAAGTACAATTTATATTTACTACATGTTACTAGTAGCATTAACATTTTTACTTACTGCTTGATACTATTAGTATTCACGTTATTACATTCTACATGTTACTGCTGATACTAACATTATTACTTACAACATGTTATTACTGATATTAACATTATTATTTACAACATGTTACTACTGATATTAACATTATTACATTCTACATGTTATTACTGTTATTTATATTTATTATTACTTTTCACATTTTTACTTACTAACTTGATATTAACATTATTACTTACAACATGTTATTACTGATATTAACATTATTATTTACAACATGTTACTACAGATATTAACATTATTACGTTCTACATGTTTGTACTGTTATTAACATTATTATCTACAACATGATACTACTGATATCAACATAATTACTTTCTACACGATACTACTGATATTAACATTATTACTTTCTACATGTTAGTACTGTTATTAACATTATTATTTGTACATGTTAGTACTGTTATTAACATTATTACTTTCTACATGTTAGTACTGGTATTAACATTATTACTAACAACATGTTACTACTGATATTAACATTACTACGTTCTACATATTAATACTGTTATTAACATTATCAGGTTCTACATGTTAGTACTGTTGTTAACAATATTATATTTCCAGACATTTCTATACGCAGTGTTTTGTTAGTTTCAAATTTACCTATATTCTTCAGCAAACTTATTTCACTTGAAGCATTTAGAATATTGCTAGCTGATTTTCTGTTTCCTTTCTTTAATATCACAAAAAGCACAATATAGACCGAGTAATCACACAATAGTGGGAAAACACGATTCAAACAGTGATAGGCTGAAAAATGCCAGAGGTTCAGTAGAGGTACAGGTTCAATATGCGTACGCTTCCCCTACTGTTATTATCATTAATACTTCAGCGGATGTTGCTGCATTACTAGTGATACTATTACTGTTTTATTTCTATTTCTGTTCTTCTTCTACTACTTCGTTTACTACTATTACTAATACAAAGAGTACAATCATTTATTATACTCCGTTTTCGACGGGGAAAAGATTTTGTTTTTAAAAACATAAAGTAATAGATTATAAACATCACTAAAACTTTATTTCTCAGTTACTGTGAACCTGGGCCATAAATGTCATGACATCTGTAATATCCATAGTTGACACAGTCACATTCGAACGAATACCACGTTCCAGGCTTTTTGTACCCAACCTTGAGACATGCATGATCGATATAACAACCTGAAACGAACGTAAGAAAGGAAATAGAAAATAAATTGGCACTGTTTTTAATGTTTCATGTGAAATACGAGGATTGGCCGAAGCATAGAGGTAAATTTCAGAACAAGAAAACATTGCGTAAAGAAATGTCTGGAAATCTTCAAATTAACTGTTTTCCATAACACCACCTGTAATCTTCTTGTCAGAATACTCAACACACTTCGCTGATATTGTTTATGTTCTAAACTTATTTTTTTATAGTTTTGTTTTCTTGACCAGCGTTAGTAGTTGTCTACGACACGTTTGAAAAGTACAGGTTGAATTCTTCAGTTCGGCCCTTCGAAACGTGCAAAGGCCCACAACTCAGAAATACATCGCTCGTATCGTCACGGAATCTTGGCGCTATTTTTACAAACTGCTTCTTGCTGTGCAGTGTCTTGTTTCTGGACAGTTGTAGACATTTATGATACCGGTTTTCAATGTAAATATGCCACATCCCAGATCGTCTCTTATTTGCATCTTGAAGAAAAGCAGAACTAAAATAGTGACTATGACGGAGAGAGCAGATCTTTTGGAGAGGCTGGACTGGCACACATGCGCAGTTTCACTAGAGCGTTCGGTGTTGGCTGTTTTAACTTAATTCCAAAAATTGGACGGTGAAGGTCCAAACTAAGAATGCCGAGTTTGGCAAGTTCAACCTGTGAGTTACTTGTAAAGACAATAAGTCTTACCTTTATAATACCTTCTGATTGCTCCGCCGTTAAATTTGTCACATTGAAAATATCCGCATCTATCGTGACTGATTGGTATCGACTTTCCTAATTGAAGGCAGTCATAAAACTTGTGCAAAATACACACCGGAGCTTCAAAAATTAAAAATTAAATTTTGTTTTAACACCCACAAACACGATGATACACGATCGAAACAAGAATAAGAAAGAAAAATAAGAGAAAAAGAAAACAAGAAAATAAATAATAATAGTAATAAATTAATCGAAAAAGAAAAATATATAAAACAAGCAACTGTCATACCTATTACTATATCGAATTGATAATCACCATCATTATTGTTATTATCAACTTCGCCGTCATTATCATAATTGTTATTCTGATTATTAATCTTATTATTTTATTGTTGTTACTATAAGTACATATTAAGGCCAAATTAATTACCTGAACTCTGATCTTTTTTAATAATAAAGTCTATGGCTACTTTTTCCTTAATCTGTCTTACAGTAGCAGTATATCTAAAGAAACCACAATCAGTGGAAGTATTCGCGTTTGTGGCTCGAACCTGAGTACCGTACATCGTCACGTCTGTAAAAAAGAATTTTATTATTATTATTATTATTATTATTGTACTCACTTTGGCACTTGAGAAACGACATTTTACTAGCTACTGAGATGTGTTGTTAACTGATAAGCATTTAAATAATGATGACTATCAAATATAAACATGTTTCTATTGACACTGAGACTTGTTTGTGTCAATCATCAGATCATGCTGACATTTTGGTCCACAGTTTCTTCCGAGATTCCTTCCAATCTTTGCGAGAATTTTAAGGCTAATTTAATACGAGATACAGGCACCGGAGATATCATCCGGCGTCCTGAAATCCGGAAAGATTTTCTTTATATTTTTAAGTATTTACTTAATTTAGAACATTTACTACAAAACAAAGAATTGCTTTTCACTACATGAATTGCTTACATGATGTTCGTTCATCGATTTTGAAACCACCCTCAACGCATTTAAGTATAGTGGAACCGTGGTAAGAGAACCGATGGATGATTTCTCCTACTTTTACTTTACCCCACTGTGTCTCACACTGTTTAGTTCCTGTGTTGTATACACCTGAAAACGCTAAAAAAAAAAAAAAAAAAGTATATTTCTTTGATCTATGTGTCAGACTTTGAGTATCTGTCTAACTCTTTCTTGTAGACCTCTGAAAACCTGAGCTGAGTTAACTGAATGCTTGTACGTCTGTTTCTGTATGTCAGCACTATAAAACATTGGACTTGCTAGTTCATATTATTATTATTATTATTATTATTTATTTTTTTTTTTTTTTTTTTTTTTTATTATTTTCTTTGCAATATCCGATAAAGATATTATTTGAATATGACGTGAATTGAAAGTGATGTAAAAGTAGAAGACATTCCTTAACCAAAATCATGACATACTTTCCTGATGTGAATCGTATACATATGTTTTCGATAGCAGGTGTTGGAACGACACAACCATAATCAGAAGGAACGTTACTGCCGACATGTTGAACTGTTGACTATAAATATCTGTAATCGACAAGCTTAATAATAGAGATGACATAGTAACAAACATTAAAACAAACTAAGTAAAAATGTGAACAACAGAATTGTTACCGTGATGTCATTAATAAGTAACTGTAGAAACATAACTCTAGATGTCAAGGCTAATAGTTCATTACTATTTTTTCAATTTTTTTATTTATTTTTCTATTTTCTTTACCTCACTTACCTGTAACAAGTAGGAAAGTTAATAGTAATCACAAAAGATAACATATCAAAAACGTTAGTAGAAATATTAACATGTAACGAATAACAATTTGTTTATTTGTATTAATATGTAACCAGTCAAAACGTTGACACAAGTAATAACATAGAGCAAGCAAACATATTAATAGACATAGAAAGAAGTAAAAATGTTAACACGAGTAGTAGTGTAGTAAGTAACAATGCTAATACAGCTAGCGACATGAAGTATGTAATATTGTTAATACCACTAGCAGAATCTAGTAAGAAAAAATGTTGAGACAAGTTATAATATGTATTAAGTAAAAATGTTAACACCAGTAGTAAGATATAGTGACATAAAAAATGTTAATACATATAGCAAGTGAAAATTACATCACCAGTAGTAACCTATGGTAAATAAAATATATATAAGTGGTATCTTGACTTACGAGTTTAATTCGTTCCGTGACCGAGTTCGTATCTCAATTTGTTCACATATCAAATCAATTTTCCCGAGAAATTAATAGAAACACCATCAATCCATTACAGGTCCCGAAAAACTAATCATGTTTTTATAAATAACAAATATTGTTAAAATAAAAGAGATGGAAGAGAAACAAATTGGTTTTCTAAAGTATATTTATCTTGGAGATGAGACAAATTATTATAACCCCTTTGGCTGGAGATATAGCCTTTATCGACTCCTGATCCTTCAATATGGCACATATCGAAGAACTACTACGTTCGTACTGACTAGCCAAGTCGACTGTATGCACACCTCGATCATGGTTTACTGAGTTCGAGCTTTAATCAAATGGAAATCATCCGCTTCTTCTTCTCAGCACTGTCCTTTGCACTCACGTTCTTAGGATCCATGGCCAGAAAAAAAGAAATTTGTCAAAATACTGCACAAAACGCGACCAGAACACAACAGAGATGCTTCCGCGACGAGGTAACCACGTGAAGTAAACGAGTGAGACGCCGGATTCTGGCCAACTAGCAGCGGTGTGACTGAAGCTCGCTCGTAACTCGGATTCTGCCTCGCAGCTCAAAGCAAAAAATCAACCGGGGAACTGCTGGTAACTTGAAAATCTCGTAAGTTGGGGCACTCGTAAGTCGAGGTACCATTGTATCAGTATTTACATGTCTCAAGTAAAAATATTAATACTAATAATAAAATGGAGTAAGTAAAACTGTTAATACCAGGAGTAACTGATCCTTCAATATGGCACATATCGAAGAACTACTACGTTCGTACTGACTAGCCAAGTCGACTGCATGCACACCTCGATCATGTTTTATTATGAGTTCGAGCTTTAATCAAATGGAAATCATCTGCTTCTTCTTCTCAACACTGTCCTTTGCACTCACGTTCTTAGGATCCATGGCAAGAAAAAAAAAAAAAAATTGTCAAAATACTGCACAAAACGCGAGCAGAACACAACACAACAGAGATGCTTCCGCGACGAGGTAACCACGTGAAGTAAACGAGTGAGACGCGGGATTCTGGCCAACTAGCAGCGGTGTAACTGAAGCTCGCTCGTAACTCGGATTCTGCCTCGCAGCTCAAAGCAAAAAATCGACCGGGCAGCTGCTGGTAACTTGAAAATCTCGTAAGTTGGGGCACTCGTAAGTCGAGGTACCATTGTATCAGTATTTACATGTCTTAAGTAAAAATATTAATACTAATAATAACATGGAGTAAGTAAAACTGTTAATACCAGGAGTAACTTTTAGTAAAAATGGTAATGTTAGTATTAACCTGCAGTAGATCAAAATATAAATTTCAGTTTTAATATATCGTTAGTAAAAATGTTAGTACTATCAGTAACAAATTGTATATTTACAAGTAAATATCAGATATGTGGTACGTAAAAATGTTAATATTAGTAGTAACATGTAGTTAGTAAATATATTAGTACTAGTAGTAACATATAGTAAAAATTTTAGTACTAGTTGTAACATTAAAATATAAATAAACGTGGTGACATATCGTGTGGAAAAATGTTCATACCAGCAGCAGCACGAAGTAAGTATAATTTTTAGTAATAGTACTAGTAGTAACAAGAATGAGTTATTAGTAGTCGTATAAAATGTAGTGAGTAAAACGTTAACAGTATTTGCAACGTTACAATGTGAAATGTTAATTCAACTGGTAAGAAGTGAGTAGTATAAAACATCTTACATTAATTCTGTTACCAAATCTATCAGAGTATTATACTTTACCACGTATGTTGTAATATCTTTCCAGCAACAAAACTACTCTGTTAATACAGCGTTAATAAATATAAGTACTCGATGTTATGAATGGATATAAATTTAAATTAAGGTATAAAA